>OY757940.1:67863016-67908016 GCA_963585895.1 Sepioteuthis lessoniana | reverse complement strand
TTGATTGTCGCTTCTCCATGCTATTGTTTTTCTTTCCATTTGTTTCCTAGCTATTGTTCTGTTTATTTTTGTCCGTGCTGTCTCTGGTTGCTGTAATTTCTTAGCATTAGTTCACTCTTTACGAGGTTTTCCCACCAGCGTCAGTTTGTAGTCTTTCACTGGAGACTGAGTGACAGCAAATTTCCTTAGGTCTCTAGGACTCTTGTCAGTATTCTAGCTGACCTCATCAATGTTGTGGTTTGGATTGTTTATATTCTCCCTCTGATTTCCAGTTCTTCCCGTCTCTTTTCAAAGCCCTTGAGGACTATGATTAGTATCACACTCACTTTCATGTTGCATTGTTTTTCCGCCACCTTGGAAATTATTATTATTATTATTATTATTATTATTCAGCTCAACTTTCGGGTTCTTATAATTCTTCACGCGGTCTTTTCCCAAGATCTTAGTTGAAGGAAGGTAGTGATTATATATATTCTATATCCCATCAATATTTTCGGGTGTTGCTTTTCCAATCACATTGATCGTATCCTCCTAAGGAGATAAGTAGTTTTGGAAAGAACATTATTTTTATTTCTCATAGGCGGGGAATTCCAGGTATCTTGGTAATGTATTTATCTGTCCTTTTCTTGAACATACCCACGACTCCCACTATTACTGGCACGGTGGTAATTTTTGAATTTCTATTCCCAGGTCTTTATATTTACTTTTTCATCATACTCTGACTGATATGTTATTATCTGTTCGCAGTGACATATCAATTAGTGTTGTATAGCCACATACAACTGCACGTATACATATACAAATATACACTTACATATGGAAACATCATTAACCGGTAATGACGACTTCAATAACGAATGAATACACTTCTTTATAAAAGTATAAATCTCTCACTTTATTTTCGAAAGGGTGATGTTTGTTGTGTGTGAGAAATGAGTGGAGATATGGACGGACTGCTATATTGACCCCAAATTCTTCTCTCGACCATAGCAGCACTTCTTTCGCATCTTGGCTTTGGTTGCTCAACCGTGGGTCACTCAGGGCCGTAAAGCCCTCAGTCTGCAAGCTGGTTTTCACTTCGGCATCCTGTCTCCAACTGACTCGAACCGTCTGGGCACCTAGTTATATTATTGTCTAACGTACACCTGCTTCCGCTGTTCTTCCACTTGTTTACACTGGTGCATCTCTTGATTGACTGCTCGGTCGAGGGCCAATATATAACATTAGAAGGCATGTTTTTTTAAAAATATTTTAGATGATATATCAGGTTTTCTCGTGAGCAATCTTGCCAGTTTGTCGCTTGAAATATCAATGTACTTGTTTTTCTTCCTATTTCCTTTTCCTAATTTTTGCTGTTGTTCTGCTTAACCTCATGCTGTCAGAGTTGTTACTGGTCACTGTAATTACTCTTTCTTTGCTCTTTATAAGTCCTTGATCCCTCGTATTGATGCATCCATGCCATTTCCAAGCTAGCAAGTCCTCTCTCTCCCCTTCTTTTCAAGACACATACTCTATATCATATCTCGGATGGAAGGCTTTCAGCATCGTCATCAACTTTCTTTTCATCTGATCTGTTTCTCTGAGTGTCTCTCTTTGTGACATGATGTGCGATTAAATACTTAATTAATATGTAAAAAATAAGATTTATGAAATATATGAAAATTAATATATATATCTCAAAAACAAAAAAGATCCTTAAAATAAGTATTTTTTTATTCAAGTTTTAAATTGACCTAAAAAGCTGGTTGGTTGTTCCTAAAGATCAGAAAAGTGCGAGATAATTGTTTTAAAGGTCAGCGAAAGGTCAATGTCAAAAGAAAGTTTTAATTTTGCTCCACCTAAATAAAGGTGAGCTAGGGATGGCTTATCCAGTCAGGTGAAGCTGAGAATATTTAATTCAACCCTATTGCTCTAAACCTGTTCCCATTTGTAAAAGTATTTGAAAAGGGTTTTCCCTATACTTGTAAGATATAATCTTTAACTAGGATTGGCTGACCAATGAGAATACGACTCCTAATTGTTTCTTATTGGACAACCAATCAAAAACCATTTTAGTCTAGATTTTGATCTATAAAAACGGGAGGGTAAAACGAATCATAAGAGAGGTTGAGGAAAGAGACCAAGAAGAAACTCAAGACTGCCAAAGAAGCAACCCTTCCATTCTAGACCCTAGGTACTCCGAACAACCAGCAGACTTTATAAAAATTCAAAGTCTCAGACTTTAGAGGTATTAGTATCATACTAACCGCACCTCACCGTCACTCTTCCTTTCTTGATATTCTTTCTTCTTCTTTTTGTCAGGAAAGCAAACATTGTTTGTTATTTATTGTCTCACAATGTTATTTATGCATTCAGCTTTTATGTTGTGTTTTCGCGTTCCCATATTTTACTTCAAAATTGTTTTGTTTCCTTTGCATCTGGTTTTTGGTTTGTCCTCGTGCATTCTCCCTCTTGTTGTTGGTTGAAATTATTTTATTTTGGAAAGTCTTGTTTTGACTGTATTGCTTGACCCTGTCTCGATATCTCTTGAGTCTTCTCTCTTTCGCCAATATATTTTGATTCATCTCTTCAAGTTGTATTGTTTGTTTTGTTTTGATATTTTCATCCAGTTATCATTATTATTTCAGTACTTGTGAGTTTTTCCCACCAGCGTCAGCTGGTGGTCTTTCACTAGAGTCTGAGTTACGGCAAGTCCCCTCAGGTCTCCAGGAATAGTAATATTCTAGTCGATCTGACCAATACAGATATCTGGGTGGTCACGATTCTTGTGATTTCCAACTCCTCCAGTCTTTTCCCCTCAAGACTTTGAAGACTGTTCCAAGCAAATCAACGCCAATTGGTATCATCATCGTTTTCATAATTATTTTAGTTTTCTCTAAATTTTCGCCTTCTTTTAATTTCACTGTGTGCTCTGCCGGGACAGCAAAATTTGCTAGATGATAAGTTCTTTTTCTTTTTGTTAGTTATTATTATTATTATTATTATTTACTAAGGAGAGTTTTTCACATCAATCTTAGCTGATGGTCTTTCACAGGAGTTTGCGTGACAGCAAGTCTCCTCAAGTCTCCAGGACTCTTTTCAGTATTCTGGCCATTCATTATTATTATTATAGTTTTTTCACATCAGCCAACGCTGATGGTCTTCCACTGGAGTTTGAGTGATAGCAAGTCTCAAGTCTCCGGAAATCTTCGCAGTATTCTGGCCGTTTACAATAATGCTGTAGTTTGGATGGTCTCCCCTCGTCCGCCAACTTCCAAGTTCTCCAATTCCTTTCGTAATCCTTTAGTTATTGTACCAAAAATACCAATTACAATTGGTATAATTGTCACCTGCATGTTCCACAGTTTTCTCAATTCCCTAGCAAGGTCGAGTTACTTATCCTTCTTTTCACATTCTTTCAGTTTTATTCTGTGGTCAGCCGAGACAGCAAAGTCAACAATTTTGCAAATTCTTTTTTTTTTTTTTTTTTGGTTTATTATTATTAGGTCTGCTCTTCTGGTCGAGATTTGGTGATTATTATTATTATTATCATTATTATTATTATTATTATTTTCATATCTGCAATTGTGTCTATATACGTATACTTACAGATGTTTTAAACATACATACGAATAATGTTCATCTATATATTAACATAAAACAGATGTTCTTTATATGTAATTATATATATATACATATATATATATATATATATATATATAGAGAGAGAGAGAGCGACAGACAGGCAGAGAGACAGATAGAGATAGAGAAATAAAGTTATTAAAACAATCAGAAAAATCTATAATCTATGAATGTTACTTTTTTCTGTTAGTTTCAACCTTGGGTAATAATTTCGTTAGAACTTTACGAAAAATTGTTTGAAAAAATTAATAAACCACATACACAAAAAGGCAAATTGTCCATGGGTTAAATGATTCGTACACTCTCTCTCTCCTTTTCTGTTTGTCGGTCTGTCTGTCTGTTTCACACACTCACAAACACGCGCATGCGTGCGCAGGCACCCCCCCATGTAAACATATGTATATGCGCATGCACAAGCATACACATATATATATATATTCACTCAAATACACATTCACATACAAGCATACACATACATATACATATATGCACGCATATACACTCATGCACACGTAAGTGAACAACCATTCCCACATACATACATGCGCGCACATACACGTACACACACGATTACACACATGAATGCATACACACATATACACTCTCTTAAACACAAAAATTCATATTGAGCCCTACACTTACACAAGCACCTTCATAGGGAAATATACAAACATATCTATCTATATATATATCAGTCTGTGTGTGAATGTGAGTACGTGTATGTGTGTGTGCATGCGTGTCCGTTTTTGTTTACTTCTATCGTCTTTATGCTGCCGCTCCTATCCATAAAGCGTACACAAAACTTAATTAAACAGCAAAAGTGATTTCTCTGTATTAAGGACATACAATATTACCAGCTATTTCTTATTAACTGCCCATTACTTTAGTCGCTATGTGATTGACAATACAGTTAGACATCTTTCTGTAATAACATTATCATGCACGACAGTTCCTCCAATGTAACCTTAACGTGACCATTTTGCTGAACATTATCCTTGGACATTATTAGCTCGACCTTCCCTCGTATATTAGTGGCGTTGGTTAGGGTTAACGGCAGTGTTTTGGATCATGGGACACGGCGACTTCTAACTTTTCATTGGTGCCAGTGAAATAACATGCCGATAAATAAGTCAATGCCGGACGATTTCTAGTAGTTGAGGGTTTTTTTATTGCATGCTTTATATTTTGGTTTAGAGGGATAGAGTCAACTAAAGAAAAAAAAAAGTAGTAATAATGTCCGATCAAGAGAAAAATGGTACCCCAACCCCCCAAATACTCAAACAAAAAAAAAAAAAAGAAAAAGAAAAAGAAAAACAAAAACAAAAAAATCCTTGAAGGGCATAAAACCAATTGTGTCCAAGTAAAAAGAAATTCTTCTAAAAAGTAACGTAAGGAGAGAAAAAAAAATACAAAAGAAGAAAGGAAAATAATGAAAGAAACCAAAGTGTAAGGAGCAAAAGATTTTTCCTCCAAAACAAAAAGAAATTTTTAAAAAAACATCATGGATCAAATTTAAATATAATAAAGAAATTTATTTTGGACAAGTAAATCTAAAAATACAAACAAAAGATACAATCTGCAATTTACATCCAACCAAAAAATAATATCTCTCTTTATTCATATAGATAGTTGAGTGCCCACCCGCTACAAGTTTGCCCTTGAACTAAACTAAAATGTATGTATATATGTATGTATGTACCTATCATGTAAGTGGGGTAGCAGGATCATTGCTGGTACGAAAAATGAAATTGGTGAAGTTCGAATTCTGCGACATTAATCACTCTACTCATGTGTGAGCATGCAGAAAGAGAGAGAGAGAGAGAGAGAGAGAGAGAGAGAGAGAGAGAGAGAGAGAGAGGGGTAGATATTCTCACACGTTCTCTTTTACGCGCACACACACGCTTGGAGTTTATGTTGTTTTCCCATATTAATATGGGTTCATTGGAGAATCTTCTTACACGAGTTCAGACCTGTCTTTTCAATTCGTAGTGAATATCATGTTGTACCAAACCCGACAGAGCCTGTTTTAATTTACTTAAAATGTTTTCATACAACTCCATACGTGCACACACACACACACACACACACACACACACACACACACACACACACACACACACACACACACATTAGCCCAGTCGCCTGGGGCTGTAGAATACCTCGACTGCATCTCTTCAGAGAGGTAAAACTCCCCGAGCGCGTGTCCGAGATATGATATTAAACTATCCTATTGTGAGGCTCCAATCATAGAGCTTTGGAAAATGTTGAGTACCTTTTCCTCGCCATTGCTCTAAAGTTTACTCTGACTCGGAGAGGTAGCATTTGATACGATCCGCTCACTCATGCACACGGACACTCAGAGATTATATATATATATATATATATATATATATATGTTCATGCACGATGTTCGTTCAAAAAGTTCAAAACCTCACCCGAAATGAATCGGTTGGTTTGGTTCGGTTTCTTTGTTAAATGGCATATCAACCTTTATGGGTTATCTGATATCAGTGTCATCCCCGTTGAAAAACAGTATTGGTTCTATCTTACCAAAAGAAACTATAGTTTTTCACTATATTTAAATATAGTCACCTTTGACATTATAATACTGTCTATTTATAGTTTTTCCCTTTTCTAGGTAGTCTATCATGGTTATGTCTTCAGAATCTCCAAAACAGAAGCTATCATCTTGCTAAAAGACGTTGCCTGCTTGAACTTCATGGGAAGTATAGAACCAGAGTGTTTGGACTTTTTGCTTTGCATCTTCGATTCAGATCCAAAGTCTTGAAATCATATTTCATCTTGAATTACTAATCTGCTATGGAAATGATGACACCAGAGAACAAGTTAAAAAGGGTGACATTTTCAGGATACTTTTACTCGCTTCTAGGCTCTAAGAGATAGCCTGGAAGCGAGTAAAAAGTGTCCTGAAAATGTCACCCTTTTTAACTTGTTCTCTGGTGTCATCATGCAGACAGCCCTTAATTAAAATAGTGTGGACTGAACTAGAACTAATGCCTATGGACTTAGCTCTGCAGGTCAGTAAGTCTGTTATCCAAAACAATACGATGAATGGCATCATATTTTTCATCAGTGGTTGAGGTTTTTGGACGATTTTATCGAAGGTTATATTCTGTGCTGTCCCTGTCACGCTTGAATCCCGCAGCCCACTTCTTCACAGTTGGACAAGAAGGGAAGTCCACTGTGAATCTCTGTACCATATCTTCATGGATTTTGTTAGGTGACATACCTTTCTTTTATGACTGCTCGTCAATTTTTAATTTTGTCACACATCTCTTACTGCATAGAAATTAAAACTGAAATCTGAATTAGTTATTTTAGTTCTATAAGAATAAAAATTTACAGTTATGGCTCTTCTTTCAGGGTGAGCTTTAGAACTTCTTGAACAATCTTCGTATATCCTTCTCTCTCTCTCTCTCTCTCTCTCTCTCTCTCTCTCTCTCACTTTATATATAGATATATCCATCATCAAGTCATGCTGGTAGCATGGAGTTCTCTGACTCTCTCAAGTCATCTGTTCCTATCGTCCATCGCTTTTGGCAGATCTGCATCTAGTGTCCGCAGAGAGCTGTTCGATGTAAGTCCTTGCTCCTCGGTCAATTCTTCTGCGTCCCTGTGTAGGATTCCTTTAGAAAACGCCGCTTATGAGTTCGACCTTCGTCATCAGTGCTCTGCTTATATTGTTCGTCTTACTTGGTTGGTTTGTGAAATGAGAGATAAGTAGTCGTACAGCTGCTGTTTTGTGCGGTTGTGCTTTCAGGATTTATTCAGAACTGCATGTAACATTCTTGTATAGTTTCCATCTAATTTTTCCCCTCATGCTTTTCGTTAGAGTCCAGTTGGTGTATGCATACCGTAGTATTGACACAATCAGAGCTTGGAAGAAATCCCGTTTTATTTTATCAGAGAGATCATATTTTGATCAGATCAACAACCTAACAATAATAGCCCATGTCTTCGCTAAGTATATGCTGACATCGGTTTCAGTAGATGGGATATTGCTGCTGAGGTATGTGAACTAGTATACTAATTTCAGAGGCTTGTCACGTAAGGTGGAGGTTGCTCCTTGTTTAAAACACGTGCTCTGTTTTATCTGTGTTCACGTTGTGGCAAAGGCCTCCTGCTAAGTACTCCAGGTTATGCAGAAGGAATTCGGCTTTAACAGGTGTATTTGAGAGAAGCGCTAAATCATCTGCGTAGTTTGCGTCTGTCATAGTTTCTTCGTGAATATTGTCTGCTTCTTGCCTATATGAGAACATTTTCTTTCGATTGATTAACTGACGTTCGTAGAACGTAATTTAGGCAGATTATAAATAAATAAAGTGCTAATGTATCTCTTTGTCGGACTCCAGTGTTTTTTTTAACGCATTTCAGTTACAATTTCTTTGGTGAGGACATATGCTAGTTGTGTTGGCTCTGCGTATGGAACCAAAAAATTTCTCTCTCTTTAATTTGTATGTACATATGCAACCGTTACTTAATAAAAATGTGAATTAGAATCCTTGATTCATTCTTAAATAGAAGCATTAATATCATCATGGACCTCTGTTACAACAGAAATCACACTGATTCAAGGGTCGTCTAGTTTTTTTTATAAATGTATGTAAGATTTCTTTATTACTCTTTCTGGTTGTTCTCCGTGACAGTTTGGAGTTCATTTGGGGACTAACAAAGCAGTTATGCGTCTTTTCATTCAAGCTGAGGTTAAAGGACAAAATACCAATAATAAGCCAGAAAGAACATAGTCTGAATGTGCCAATAACACGATCCATAAAAAAATAAATGGTCTCATTCCCTTAGACCTTTCTGATTGATGTGGTCAGTGGTAGCAGCTGGCCTCAAGAAAATGTGTCTACAAGCTGTAGTAAATTGACCAGCGCATGTGCAATAGCTAACGCTGCACTGCCAATATCTCTTTTGCCGTCATGTTGTTGGACGTTTGAGAAAATCATTTTTTGTTGTCTTTTTCTTTTTTGATCCTGAGGGCTTCGAGACAGGAAATGCTGAAGAACGGATTGAATAAATTGTCATGAGAGAATGTAAAGTGATTTTGGGGATGGCAAGGTAGGTTAAAAAAAAGCAGGGTTAGAACAAAAAGAGGATACGCATATATATATATATATATATATGGAGAGAGAGAGAGACTATGAAATAAAAAAGATCGAAACAAAGTAAGAAAAACAGAAAAAAGAGAGCGTGTAAGAAAGAAAATGATCCGAAGAAAATAACTAAAAAAATGAAAATGAGAAAATAAATGACGAAATTTTTTTTAGAAAGAATAAAGAGAAAACCAAAAGAAAAGAAAGAAAGAAATGGGGGAGAGAAGCAGTTCTTGGTTGGACGGTGTCACTATGGACATATGTCGGTTGAATGCTTGGCTATAAAGAGAAATATGAAAGGAAACAATAAAAATTGAAGTAATAGGGAATATTATTGCTGATGAGAATAATGACAAGACGGGCACAATTTCAGATATTATTATTATTATTATTATAATTACTTCTTTGAGCGTTTTTCACACCAGCATTAGTTGATGGTTTCCCACTAGATTTTGAGTGACAGCAAGTCCCTTCAAGTCTTTTCGACTCTCTTCAGCATTCTGGCAGATCTTAATAATGCCCTAGTTCAGATGGTCTCCACTTGTCCTCTTATTTCCACGTCTTCCAGTCCCTATACCAATCCTTTGGGGATTGTTCCGAGCCCACTAATTACAATTGGTATAAGCGTCACCTTAATGTTTCATATTTTTGTTGTTCTCTAGCAAGGCCTAGATATTTATCTCTTTTTTCGCTTTTCTTTTAATTCTACTCTGTGGTCTGCCGGGACGGCAAAGTCCATTATTCGGCAGGTTCTCTTTTTTTGTTGACTATTACTTAGTCTAGTCGTCTGCTTGAGATTTGAAGATCTGTCTGTATCTCAAAATCCCAGAGAACATTGTGCGTTTCATTCTCCAGGACGGGTTCTGGGTTGTGCATATACCACTTTCAATTTCATGAACAATTCCCAGTGGATTACCATCCTCACCCAGTCGTGTCTAGTCTTATACTCTTTTTGAGCTAATTTGCTGAATTCGCTCATTACCTGATTGATCGTTTCGTCTCTATCGCCACATAATCTACACTTGCTATTTTGTTGCATCTTATTTATTTTCGCTTCAACATAATTGGTTTTTATGGCGTTATTTTGTGCTGCTATTAGAAGAGATTTAGTTCCTTTCTTGAGGTTTCCCTTTCTTAGCCATGTCCAAGTTTTCTCATGTCGCGTGAAATATCCATACAGTTGTTTTTCTTCCCATTTTCGTTTTCTGGTTATTGTTGCTTTGTTGATCCTTATGCTGTTTGTGTTGTTCCTGGTCGCTGTAATTTGTCTTTTTTTGCTCTTTTGATGTAGACTTCGAGTTGAAGCTATCTTCCACTTTTCATTATTAGCATGGCTTATTTTTCTATGCCAAATTCCATCCCTATATCCTGACTGTATATTCTCACAGAATGTACTAGGGTTTCCAATTCTTTTTAATTATTGACAAATAGTTTGATGTCTTCCATATACATTAGGTTATTAATCTTTTCTTGCGATTTAGTAAGTTTGTAGCCGCCTGCGCATGTATGTGATTGAGAGGCATCATCGTTATTACAAACAGTGATTGTGATAGCGCATCTCCCTTGAACATATCACTCTGGATTTTCACCTCAGCTAAGCTCTTTCTTTCTGTTGTCAATTCTACTCTCGAGTTTTTCATGGTGTCCTCGATAAACTTTATGACTTTGTCTGATATCTTGCACATTTTGAGAGTCTTTTATCTAGCTTTGTGGGATCATATGGTATATGTTTTGGTAGTCCCTCCTGACCAGAGCTACATTTTTTTCGCTTCGTTTTGTTTTCCTTGAGAATCTCTCCCGTTCCTCCTGTTCTCTTGTGACATCCTTTCTGTTTTCCGGGGAACAATCCGCGGCTTATTTGCAAGGAATAACTCTCCTCTCTAATTTATGCTGTTAGTATCTTCTACATCATCGGTAGGCAAATTATGGGTCAATAGTTGTTGGGTGGTTCCTTTTTGTTTTTTTTTGGATCAGGGTAGTCTTTCCTTTGGTCATCATTTCGAGTATATTTGTTTTTTTTTCTAAGCATCTATTCATTTCGATAGCTACTTTATCGTGTATAGAAGTGAATTTTTTATCAACAGAATTCATGTATGCCATCATGACCTGTCGTTTTCCAATTTGGTACGATTTTGTGTTATTCAGAGCAAATCGTGGTTAATTTTCGCCTCCAGTCCTTCTTCGAGTTCTTGTCACTCTTTTTCCATGTTGTCTATTTAACTTTTCTGTGATGTTCTATCCGTTCCCATATTTTGCTCCAAAATTGTTTTGCTTCCTTTGAATCCCGTTATTGGTATGTCCTCATGCATTCTTCCTTTACTCGCTAGCAGAATTTTCTTTCGTTATTTTGGAATATCCTATTTTGTCTGTATTGTTTGATCCTGCCCAGGTATCTTTTTAGTCCCCCTTCTTTCGGTAGTACCTTCTGATTTACCTCCTCGATTTGTATCGTTTGATTTAATTGTATTGCTTTTCTCTTTTAGCGCCAATATATTCCCACATTTTATCTTTGTCTAAGAATTTTTGCTTCTTGCCGTAGATTTTTTATTTGTATTTCTAGTCAAATTTCGCACCCAGGCTTTGAATTTCTGTTCGTGTTCCTTAGGGGAACTCTGATTTTATCCTACTAGTTTCGCTCTTGCATAGAATAGTTCGTTTAATTCTGTAATGTTTTTAGTTTCTGCTTTAACCTTTCTCTAGTCTTGGTTACTGAGATATGGTAATGTGGTCTTCTTTTAAGACATAATTCTCTTTATAATCTCTACATTATTTTTCTTCTTTTGTTAGTGTTTATCCTGTGGTGTTTTGAGGTGTGCTGTTTCGATTACAATCAAATCATATTTCAGTTCGATTAGGCGGTTCTTGTTTTTCTGTATTAGTGTCCCGGCTATTCTATTAGAGTCTTGTTGAAATAATTCCCTATTAACATTTTCATTATTGATGATATTGTATCTTCCATAAAAATACACACCAAGCAATTTTTTGAAAGCTAATTTTCTTCTAAGCCAAAGATATCAGGATTCTATTATGTCTACTGAAATATTCAATCTAAACGGATGTTATAAAACATTTTTATTATCAACCGATGCAGGACTGAAATTCTAAAACCAAAAATATGAATATAAGGCAGTTTTATATATGTAAGACTATTATGTAATTTTATTTTTAGATATTCAGAATTGAATTTTGGGGGATATGCCATCCACCAGGGGATGTCCTCATGGTGTAATGGTTAAAGCGATGGACGGAGGAATCGTATTAAGCGAGTTCGAACAGTCACGCTATTACGTTCACTTTCGCACAAATACCATTTGGAAAGGTATGAACCCACTTATCCTCCCGGCTATGGGTTAAATAGTGCCACTACTGATCTTCTAGAAGGATGGATTTGGCATTAAATAACCGACAAAGGTTGATATGCCATTAAACAAAGAAACCCGACTAAACCAAAACCATCTGTCAGTATCACGGTATCATGGGACATTTACGTCGCCCAATGGGGTTATAAGAGACTTGGCATCAGTTGTGCCACATGAGATACTAGAATGGGTCGAACCCAACGCTGAATAGCCTTAGGAACACCGGATCATAATTTGAATTCTCTTGGGCTTGTTCCCTACCAAGGTTAGAGAGCCTAATCTACCCAACTATTTAACCCATGAGTAGATGGAGACGAGGAAAATGAATGGACACTTGTGTTTCTGAAGGCATTTGCGCAAAGTGAAATGTAAGCAGCCTTATTCAGAATGTGAACTTGACTCACCAAGTCTTTTTCTTCTCTGATAACCAATACGCGCCTCACGCCTTCATGTATATATAACGAACTTGGATTGTCCATGCGATCGCAGTTTTGCGAACATCAAGGGAATGCATGAAAATGGATGCCTTAGTAGACAACGATATACGAAAATCTCAATCTGAGATAAATAAATCGATGGAAGGAAATCAGAATCACTCAGGGTCACTTTGTCAAATCAACACACCCAATGTAAAAGAGAATGCAATTCGTATTAATTGGCCAAAAGCAAATGACGATAGATGGAAGGCCCTCGATGAAGAGTTGTCCTTCATTCTCCAAAACAGCTTGAAGGTTGTGTCACTTGGTCTGTATGAAAAGTTTTTAGTTTTATGCCAGTTGGTCTGTAGGGAAAGTTTTTCAGTTTTGTGTCACTTGGTATGGAGGGAAAGTTTCTCAGTTTTGTGTCAATTGGTCATTTGGGAAAGTTTTTCAGTTTTGTGTCAATTAGTCTATATGGAAAGTTTTTCGGTTTTGTGTCACTTGGTCTATAGGGTAAGTTTTTCAGTTTTGTGTCAATTGGTCTATAGGAAATGTTTCACAGTTTTTTGTCTATTGGTCTATATGGAAAGTTTTTCAGTTTTGTGTCAATTTGTCTATATGGAAAGTTTTTCAGTTTTGTGTCAATCGGTCACAAGGGAACGATTTTCAGTTTTGTATCACTTGGTCTATAGGGAAAGTTTTTCAGTTTTGTGTCAATCGGTCATAAGGGAAAGATTTTCAGTTTTGTGTTAGTTGGTCTGTAGTGAAGGTTTTACAGTTCTGTGTCAATTGGTCTGTAGGGAGAGTTTTTCAGTTTTGTGTCATTTAGTCTATATGAAAGGTTTATTCAGTATTGGGTCAAATGGTCTATATGGAACGTTTTTCAGTTTTGTGTCAATTGGTCTACATGGAAAGCTTTTCAGTTTTGTGTCAATTGGTCTATATGGAAAGTTTTTTAGTTTTGTGTCATTTGGTCTGTATGGAAGGTTTTATAGTTCTGTGTCAATTGATCTGTAGGGAAATGTTTTCAGTTTTGTGTCTCTTGGTCCGCAGGGAAAACCTTTGTTTTATGTTACTTGGTCTGTAGACAAAGTTTTACAGTTTTTTGTCTATTGGTATATATGGAAAGTTCTTCAGTTTTGTGTCAATTGGTCCGTAGGGAATGTTTTTTCCGTTTTGTGTCAATTGGTCTGTAGGGAAATGATTTCAGTTTTGTGTCACTTGGTATGTAGGGAAGGTTTTTCTGTTTTATGTCACTTGGTCTGTCGAGAAAGGTTTACAGTTTTTTTGTGAATTGGTCTATATGGAAAGTTTTTCAGTTTTGTGTCACTTGGTCTATAGGGAATGTTTTTATGTTTTGTGTCACTTGTTCTATAGGGAATGCTTTTAAGTTTTGTGTCTCTTGGTCCATAGGGAAAGTATTTAAGTTTTGTGTCAAATCGTCTGTAGGGAGAGTTTTTCAATTATGTGTCAATTGATTTATATGGAAAGTATTTAAGCTTTTTGTTACATGGTCTCAAGTGAAATTGTTCCAGTTTTGTGTCAATCAGTCTATAGGGAAAGTTATTGAGTTTTATGTTACCATATCTATAGGGAAAGTTTTTCAGTTTTGTATTACTTGGTCTATAGGGTAAGTTTTTCCTTTTTGTGTCAATTCGTCTTCATTGAAAGCTTTTCAGTTTCGTGTCAATAGGTCTAAAGGGAAAAGATTTTCAATTGGTGTATAGGGAAAGTTTTTCAGTTTTGTGTCAATTAGTGTATAAGGAAAATTTTTCAGTTTTGTGTCACTTTATCTATAGGGAAAGTTCTTCAGTTTTTTGTCAATATGTCTGTAGGGAACGTTTAACAGTTTTCTGTCAATTGGTTTATATGGGAATTTTTTCAGTTTTGTGTCAAATAGTCTATTTTTTAGTTTTTTGTCAATTAGTCTATTGGGAAAGTTTTTCAGTTTTGTATCACTTGTTCTCAAGGGAAAGTTTTTCAGTCTTGTATCAATTGGTCTATATGGAAAGTTTTTTAGTTTTGTGTCAATTAGTCTATATTGAAAGTGTTTCGGTTTTATGTCACTTGGTCTGTAGTGAAAGTTTTACAGTTCTGTGTCAATTGATCTATATGGAAATTTTTACAGTTTTGTGTCAATTGGTCTGTAGGAAAAGTTTTATAGTTTTGTGTTGATTGGTCTATTATGAAATCTTTTCAGTTTAGTGTCAATTGGTTTGTAGGGAAAGTTTTACCGTTTTGTGTCACTTGGGGTACATGGAAAATTTTTTCAGTTTTGTGTCACTTAGTCTATAAGGAAAGTTTTTCAGTTTTGTGTCACTTTATCTATAAGGAAACTTTTTCAGTTTTGTGTCAGTTGGTCTGTAGGGAACGTTTTACAGTTTTTCGTCAATAGGTCTATATGGAGAGTTTTTCAGTTTTGTACGTCTTGCTCTATAGGGAAAGTTTTTCAATTTTGTGGCAATTAGTCTCTAAGAAAGGTTTTTATTTTTGTTGTCAATATATCTGCAGGGAATGTTTTTCAGTTTTGTGTCAATTAGTCTATAGAGAAAGTTTTTCAGTCTTCTGTCACTTTGTCTGGAGGAAATCTTTTACAGTTTTGTGTCACTTGGTCTATATGGAAAGGTTTTCATTTTTGTGTCAATTGGTCTATAGGGAAAGTTTTTCAGTTTTGAGTCAATTAGGCAAAAGAGAATTTTTTTCAGTTTTGTGTCACTTGTTCCATAGGGAAATTTTCTCAGTTTTGTCACTTGGTATTTTGGGAAGGTTTTACAATGTCTTGTCAATTTGTCTGAAGTGAAAGTTTTTCTTTTTTGTATCACTTGGTCTCTATGGAATGTTTGTCTGTTCTGTGTCAATTGGTCTGTAGGGTAAGTTTTACAGTTTTGGTTCAATTGATTTATATGGAAAATATTTCATTTTTCTTTGTCAATTTGTCTATATGGAAAGTTTTTCAGTTTTGTGTCATTTAGTCCATAGGGAAAGCTTTTCAGTTTTGTGTCAATTTGTCTATATGGAATATTTTTCAGTTTTGTGTCACTTGGTCTCTACGGTAAGTTTTTCAGTTTTGTGACCCAAAATTAGTCTAAAGGGAAAGTTTTTCAATTTTGTGTCAATTGTTCTGTAGAGAGATTTTTACTCTTATGTGTCAATTTATCGATATGGAAATTTTTTCAGTTTTGTGTGAATTTGTCTATATGGAAAGTTTTTTAGTTTTGTGTCAATAGGTCAGTAGGGAATGTTTTTCAGTTTTTTGCCAATTGGTCTGTAGGGAAGGTTTTTCAGTTTTTGGTCAGTTGGTCTCTATGGAAAGTTTTTCAGTTATGTGTCAATTGGTCTCTATGGAAATCTTTCCGTTTTGTGTCACTTAGTCTATACGGAAAGTTTTTCAGTTTTGTGTCACTTGGTCTGTTGGGAAAGTTTTAAAGTGTTGTGTCAATTGGTCTTTAGTGAAAGTTTTTCAGTTTTGTATCACTTGGTCTATATGAAATGTTTTTCCGTTTTGTGTCACTATGTCTGTTGGGAGATTTTTTCAGTTTTGTGTCATTTGGTCTGTCGGGATAATTTTTCTCTTTTGTGTCACTTTGTCTGTAAGGAAAATTTTACAGTTTTGTGTCAATTGGTCTTCGGAATTTTTTTTCCGTTTTGTGTCAATTGGTCTGTAGGGAAAGTTTTATAGTTTTAGTTCAATTGATCAATATGGAAAGTTTTTCATTTTTTTGTCAATTTGTCTATATGGAAAGTTTTTCAATTTTGTGTCATTTGTTCTGTACGAATTTCTTTTCTGTTTTGTGTCAATTGGTCCCAAGTAAAAGCTTTTCAGATTTATATCACTTGGTCTATATGGAATGTTTTTCAGTTTTATTTCACTTGGTCTGCAAGGAACATTTTTCAGTTTTGTGTCAATTAGTCTATAGGGAATGTTTTTCTGTTTTATGTCGCTTGGTCTGTTGTGAAAGTTTTATTAGTTTTGTGTCAATTGGTCCGTAGGGAACGTTTTACAGTTTTGGTTAAATTGATCTATACGGAAAGTTTTTCAGTTTTGTGTCACTTGGTCTGTAGTGAAAGTTTTTGTTAGTTTTGTATCAATTTATGTGTTGGTAAAGTTTTACATTTTTCTGTCAATTGGTCTAAAGGGAACGTTTTTCATTCTTTTTTCACTTGGTTTATAGGGAATTTTTTTCAGTTTTGTGTCAATCGGTCTAAAGGGAAAGCTTTTCTGTTTTGAGATAATGAGTTTTTAGGGAATGTTTTTCATTTTATGTGTCAATTGATCTATAAGAAATGTTTTTCCGTTTTGTGTCAATTGGACCGTAGGGAACGTTATCTCAATGGACGAAATCAGCATCAATTTAACACTGTATTTAGAATAACAGTAAGTTTCCAGTTACTGTAAACTCAAGTAATGGACAGATGATTTACAACGTAAAATGGAATTAGATTTTTCCTTTTTAAAGTACATGAACTCTGTTTTATCTGATTTTTATGTAAATGAATTAGTAAACAAATAGATTAATGATGTCGGAATAGATGAATTGAAAAATATTTTACAATAAAATTGAATTGGATATAATATTTACTCTAAAAATGCATTGAAAAATATTTCATTATAAGAAATTGATTGCAAAAGATTTTAGTTTTAAAGACAAGTATAACGAAAAGGCCTTGGAAAAGATTTTATAATAAAAAGGTATGGCAAAAGATGTTTGTATGAAATTGTATGAAAAGGCGTTTTTAATTTAAAATGCATTGAAAGTGATTTTGTTGGTTGTTTAATGCCAAAATCCTCCTCCTATAAGAACAAGAGTGGTACTATTTAACCCGTTGCTAGGAAGATAAGGGATTCCTACCTTTCTCAAGGGTATTTGTCCGAAAGTGAATGTAATTGCGCGACCAGGGCTCAAACTCGCTTACTACAATCCCGCAACCCATCGCTTTAACTATTATACCACGAGGACACCTCCTAAATAAAATGAGCAGAAGGAAAAGCACCAAGAGAGCAAAACTAAAAGCTGCCTGCTAAAAAGAAAAACTCTAGGAGTTGAAAGAACATTTCAAGTATCTGCTTGAAAACCCTCTTGAAATCACAAAAAAACCAACAGAAAAAGTTTTGATTGCAAACTAAGACGAAGAATTTGACATAAAACTTTAAAGAATAAAAGGAAATGGACACGTCAGGGTTGGCCGACCTGCAAAGACTTACATAGATCAGCTCTGCATGGATACTGGGTGCAGTCTGGATGACCGACTTGGACCGATGGATGATAGGGACAGATGTACTTTGGAAGACAAAAAATTAACGACGTAATTCTTCAACAATACAATGTAGTGTTCAAATAAAACTCAACAGAGAAATGGACGAAAGGTTACATATTCTGCTTATCCATAAGTATTATTGTAACATATGGACCTTCGACCCAGCCGTCAATCAGGAAACATGTGCATCCGGTCGATGATATCAAGATATAACCTTGACCGTGGATGGGTTGAATTCGGTGCAATTGCGACGCCCACAAGAAGGAAGTGGGTGTCAAACAATTATATAACCAGGTGCCAAAGACAGTTTGAGTCAGTTGGAGTTCGAGTTGCAGTTCGAGGCAGTGAGAACCAGCTCCCAGCAGAGGTCTCGGGCCCACAGGACCCCCGGTTGAGCAGCCCAGCTGAATGAGAAAGAAGTGCTGCTATAGTCAGAGGAACTTGGGGTCAATATGTTGCAGTCTGTTCAGTCTCCAACTCACCTCTCACACACAACCCTTTCATAACCCTTTCGCAACCCTTTCGAATAAAATGTGAGAGGTATATTTTTCTAAAGAAGTGTGTTCTTTCGTCATTATTGTTGATTATGTTTCCGCATATATATGTATACGCATAGTTGTATCACGGCTATACAACATTATTGGGACATAACTCTTACTGCTATAGCAGCTAAAATTTATAATGCCCTGCTTCTCAATCCTATCCGATCTGAAATCGAGAAAATTCTGAGAAAAAAACAGAACGGCATTCAGAGAAATCGATCCACAACATCACAAATGCTAATCATCGAAGAGTACTAGCAAAAAATCTCGAAGCAACAAACTTGTTCGTAGATTTCTCCAAGGCATTTGGTTCCACACGCAGAAGAAAGATAGAACAAATGCTACTAGTCTTCCCAAAGAAAATGTTAGATATAATGATTTGTTACAAAAACACAAAAGTAATGGTTCGCTCACCTGATAGTGACATCGGCTTCTTTGACATTCTCACTGAAAATGTACAAGGAAATACATTAGCGCCATGTATATTCTTAATCTGTACGGATGATCTAGCGCTTCTGGCAAAATCACATGTCCAAGCCGAATCCTTGCTAGATAGCCTGGAGCAACTGGTGTGAGTCATTGGCCTCTATGTGAACACAACTAAAACAGAGTTCATGCTTTTTAAACAAGAGAAGCCATCTTAACACTTCGTGTCAAGTCTCTGAATTTAGCATTCTAGTTCACATACCTCGGCAGCAATATCTTATCTACTGAAACCGATGTCAACATACGCATAGAGATGGCATGGGCTGCTATTGACAGGTTATAAATCATATGGAAATCTGATCTCTCAAATAAAATAAGATTTCTTCCAAGTTTTGGTTGTTTCAATGGATAAACCAGCTGAGCTGTAACGAAACACAAGCTAGATGGGAACTACACAAGAATGTTACATGCTATTTTGAGCAAATCCTGGAAGCAATGTTCTACAGAAAAGCATCTGTATGGCTACCTACATCCCATCTCTCAAACCATCCAAGTAAGACGAACAAGAAATGGAGGGCATTGCTGGAGAATTAAGGATGAACACGCCAGGGTTGGCCAACCGGCAAAGATTTACAAAGATCAGCTCTGAATGGACACTGGATGCAGTCTGGATGACCAACTTGGACCGATGGATGATAGGGACGGATGGAGAGAGAGAGAGAGAGAGAGAGAGAGGGGGGGATGCGTTCCGTCAGCTCGAATTGATGTTACAAATAATTATCCATACTATTTTTATGCGAAGTAACTGACTTTCTCATTTTCTCTTATAATCTAATGAAGTCTGGACATATCCACTTAACATTTATGCTTTAACTAAATGAATTGTTATACTTAAAATTCATATCAACGCATGGAACTTCCATCACACATTTGTCTTATCATACAAAGAAAGAGAGAGACATGTAAGCGGAGATGAAGTCATTTGAATGCCCATCTGAGCAGTTTCATACCTTGGTAGATTTGAATATGAATGCAGACTAATGAGAAGTGATATTTTCTGAGAAAAGTGGAAGTCACAATGAGGTTACAAAAATTTCAAATAAACAAACAATAAAAAGAGGCGTCGTGAGTGAGGTCATCTGCATTTAGATCTCCTTACCGGAAGCTATTACCTTTTCTTATAAAAGATACACCCATCTTAGATATAACTGTTGTTAAAACGGTGAGAAGTATTTGAAGAAAATGAAGGACAAAAAATCTAATGGATGAATGAATTTGGAAAAGAAGAGTTTAATTTAAAAAGGGGAAAAGAAAGTGAGAACGGATGAAAATTAAACAAATAATAGTATTAAAGGAACCACACCACCCAGAGACTTAAACGGAAAGCATGGACCAGGGAAGACAACCAACTTGCATTACAATGCTATTTTAGGAGTAACCCTACACAAAGAGGATACAGGAAAAGAATGATGGAGATCTGGCTAGAACTTTCTCATTTTCAGACAACTAGTCAGAGACTCGCTGATCAAGTTAGAATGATAATGAAGAAGGGTTGGTTTTCAGAACTTGAAATAATAGAAATACACCAAAAATTAAATGATCAAGAAAGGAGTCATAATGCATTACCTGGCACATCAAATATTAACAAACAAAAGCAGGCCATCCAAAATGAACCACCAACTTCGGAAAATGGAAACCCCACCCAACCAAAGACTGCACGTCAAAACAACCCAGAACAAACACTAACACAAGAACAAAAGTTAATTCTAAGAAATTTAAAGAAAATTTTAAACAGTGCAAAATTCCCTTTACCAACATTAAGAAACATTGAATGGAGAATTGTTAAGGCAGAGAGAAATAAAGTGAATCAAGTACTGACATGTATATCAACGAATAATATAACCGAATTAAATGAACTAATTTATGCAGGAGCGAAATTAGTTTGCGAGAAAATTAGGATCCCCTCAAAAATCACGAAAGAAAAGTCAAAACAAGGATGGGAATCTCGACTAGAAACTCAGATAAAAAATCTACGAAAACGGCAAAAAGGAAAACGCTGGAATAAATAGGAACAGGAAAGAAAAGACAACACAGGAAAAACTAACAATACAACTTGAGGAAATATACCGGAAAATACTGGCAAAAGAAGGAAGACTGAAGAGACATCGACAAAGGGTAAAACAATAGATAAAATGGGACATTCCAAACCAATGAAAGAAAATTCTATCAACAATTGGAAGGAGATGACAATAAAACATACCAACAACCGGATGCAAAAGAAACCCAACGATTCTGGACAAAAATATGGCAACCAAAAAACATTTTTAAAAGGCTGAATTTGGTAAACCATATCACAAGAGAACTAGAAGAACTCGAAGAAGGCCAGAAAGCTGAAATATACTGATTTACTCAAAACGACACTTAAAAAGGTATCAAAACTGGAAAACGCCAGGCCATGATTGAATACATGGTTTCTGGTTCAAGAAGTTCACCCCATTCACGACAGACTAGCACTAGAAATGAATAAATGCCTACAAACAGCACACGTACCTGACCAAAGGATGTACCACATTGATTCAAAAGAACCCACACAAAGGGCCCACCACAAACAATTACAGAACCATAACCTACCAATGATGTGGAAAATATTAACAGCACAAATAAGGGAAGAGATTTACTACTCACTGACGAGCCGCGGATTGTTCCCTGACGAACAGAAAGGATGCTGCAAATGATCCAGAGACACAGTAGAATTACTTTATATAGATCAACACATTCTAAATGTGTGACGGAAAAGTCTAGCTATGGCCTGGATTGACTATAAAAAGGCATATGATGTGGTTCCGCATAGCTGGATAATAAACAGCCTCAAAATGTACAAAATATCAGAAGAAGTCATAAACTTCATCGCTAAAACCATGAAAACATGGAGAGTGGAATTGACAGCAGGAGGAAGAAGATTAGCTGAAGCAAAGATCCAAAGAGGCATTTTCCAAGGAGATGCTCTATTACCCTTACTATTCATAATTGCCATAATGCCACTTAACCACATACTCAGAAAATGCACAGCCGGATACAAACTTAGTAGATCGCAGCAAAAAGTTAATCATTTAATGGACATGGATGACATCAAACTATTTGCAAAATATGAAAAAGAACTGGAAACTCTAAAACACACAATTAGAATATACAGTCGGGACATAGGAATGGAATTTGGCGTAGAAAAGTGTGCAATGCTTGTAATGATAAGTGGCAAACGACAGTTAATTGACGGAATGGAACTACCAAACCAAGGTGAGATTAAAACGCTTGCAGAAAACGAAACCTACAAATACTTGGGCATGTTGGAGGCTGACACCATCAAACAAGTGGAAATGAAAGAAAAAATTCAAAAAGAATATCTCAGGAGAACTAGAAAATTACCCGAGACAAAACTCAATAGCAGGAACTTTATGAAAGGAATAAATACCTGGGCTGTACTCCTCGTTAGATATCCAGACCCTTTCTCAAGTGGACCAGAGACGAACTTAAACAAATGGACCAAAGAACAAGAAACCTAATGACAATGCATAAGGCATTACATCCCAGAGACGACGTTGACAGACTATATGTTTCAAGAAAAGATGGAGGAAGAGGACTTGCCAGCATTGAAGACAGCGTTGACGAATCAATACAACGACTCGAAGACTATATACAAAAACACGATGGAGGACTGATTACAGCAATCAGAAACAATACTGATAACACGATGGACAACAGAATGACAATAACTAGGAAACAAAAATGGGAAGGAAAACAACTCTATGTTCTGTTTAAACGACTAATAAACAACATCTCACACGACAAAACCTGGGCATGGCTAAGAAACTGAAACTTTAAGAGAGAAACAAATCTCTACGAATAGCAGCACAAGACAACGCCGTAAGAACCAATTATATCAAAGCGAGAATAGATAAGACTCAACAAAACAGCAAATGTAGGCTATGTGGTGACAGAGATGGAACCTTCAATCACATAATAAGCGAATGCAGCAAATTAGCGCAGAAGGAATATAAGACTAGGCATGATTTGGTTGGCAAAGTGATCCACTGCAAGAAATTGAAATTTGACCATACCAATAAATGGTATATGCACAACCCAGCACCTGTCCTAGAAAATGACACAAATAAACTCCTATGGGACTTTGATATACACACGGATCCCCCAATTTTGGCCAGAAGACCAGACTTAATAATCATCATCAACAACAACAACAACAACAAAAAAGAGAACTTGCAAAATTGTTGACTTTGCTGTCCCGGCTGACCACAGAATAAAACTGAAAGAACGTGAAAAGAAGGATAAGTACCTCAACCTTACTAGGGAATTGAAAAAACTGTGGAACATGCAGGTGACAATTATACCAATTGGAATTGGTGCGTTTGGAACAGTATTACTAAAGGGACTGGAGGACTTGGAAGTTGGTGGACGGGTGGAGACCATCCTAACGACAGCATTATTGAGAACGGCCAGAATTCTGAGAAGAGTCCTGGGAACTCCAGTGAAAAACCATCGGCTAATGCTGATGTGAAAAGCTCTAATGAGTGAATAATAATTATAATATCGATGACAAAATAGCAGATGTAGATTATTTGGTGATACCAACAAAACGACGAATCATGTAATAAGCAAAGGCAGTAAATTAGCGCAAAAAGAGTATGATACTTGATACGACTGGGTGGAGAAGGTGGTCCACTGTGAATTTTGCAATCATTTTAAATTTGACCATACGAACAAATGGTATATGTACAAACCAGAATTTATCCTAGAGATTAAGATGCACAAAATCCTCTTGGATTTTGAGATAAAAACGTATTATTCCATTTCGACCAGAACAGATCAAACGGTTATTAAGAAAAAGAGAAACGAACTTGTCAACAAAAGTATTTTGTCGTTCCATTGGACCACAGAGTGAAAAAAAGAAAATGTAGATATATACTTGGATCTTGCCGGAGAGCTGAAAAGCTGTGAAATATGAAAGTAACAGTGATACCAGTTGTTAGTAGCAGAGGAACGGTCTCCAAAGCCCGAAAAAGAAATTGGGGAAATTGGAGATCAGAAGAAGATTCGAGACAATCCATACCACAGGATAAACAAAAAAGAAACGAAAAAGACGACAGAAGGAACAAAGAAGAAAAGGAAGTGAATGGAGAAAGAAGAAAGGAAAAAAATAGAAGGAAAATAACAAAAAGAAAAGGATTTTTCTTTTTGTTATTTTCCTTCTAAATGAACTAAAAAGAAAAATAACGCAGAAGAAAAGGAAAGGAACGATCAAGAAATTAAAGGAAGAAAGATAATGAAAAAGAAAAAGAAAAGTGTGAAAGAGAAAAGAAAAAGAGAAGAAACGAGGAGGAACAAAAGGCAATGATATTGGAGGAGAAAATGTGAAATGAAACAATAAAATGTGGCCATGAAAATAGATAAAGCAAAAAATACAAAAATCAAATTTAAAAAATATTACAACTGTCGTCTGTGTTGCCTATGTTACACCATACGAATCCGACTACTTCCTTCACCTTATATACTTTGAATCGCCCTCACCCCCATAACGGCCATCTCTATACCTTGTAAACCTCTCCTGTGCCAACTATCACCATCGCTTTTTTACCTACCTACTTACCTACCAATAACTGCATTAGACATTGCATCTTTCACCCCTCCCATACGTTCACCAAAGTCTCTTTCGTTATTTTCTTAAGAGCATACAATCATGCTGTCCATCCTTCGTATGACATAATACCGTCGCTTGCAGCGATGGACGCCGTACGGAAGACGAGAAACAAAACGATCATGGATGGCGTCAATATATCATTCATCTCCGTTCCCTCTCTTTCTTCCCTCCTTCTCTTGTTCCTCTCTTCTCTACCTCTCCTGCAGTCAGGATTCAGCGGTGATGACATTCAGCTTTCTCGGTGCAGAACTACAAACGCACGTCAGAGCATCTTTTGTCATTTAGACGTTAACAGGGTAGCCATGTTGCTATTGTCTTTAGTTTAGCAGGAAAACTACTTCACGTCACACTATGCAATAAACAAACGAAAACGAAAGCTGACAAATTTTGAAGAATCAGTGCATCAATATATATATATATATATATATATTTGAAACTTTACATATATATCGGTTTGCGTGTCAATGTGTCTACTTCTCTCTCTCTCTCTCTCTCTCTATATATATATATATATATATGTGTGTGTGTGTGTGTGTGTGTGTGTATCGATGTGTGTCTGAATCTATTTATCCTCAATTTAAAATCACTGTTGCTCTCTTCCAAGTCGAAATTCACAAAAATGGTTATGGTGTGTGTATGTGTTTGTCTGTGTGTGTGTGTATGTGAGTGAGTAAGGTAGCCACTTAAATCGATTTTGACGTGTAAGACAGAAGGAAATTATACATATATACACCAGTATGTGTATGTGTGCGCCCGCCTGTGTGTGTGTGTGTATGTGTGTGCGTATATATATATATAAATATGTGTTTTATATATATATATATATATATATATATATATATATATATATATATAACACATGCTTATATTTTTGTAAATGAAATACACGCATATATATTTGATTAGTGAATGCTTCTTACATACATGATTGTTAACTCATATATATATATATATATATATATATATATATATATATGACAACTAGTACGATTGCCTTTTAATGTTTGTTTGTATGGAAAACTGATTTTTCCTGTCTTTTATTTTTTATGATTTTCTCAACATCACTTTCTTTCTCCGGTTTTCACAATTTCTCGTCTTTGCGAGACGAGAAATTCCGTTACTTAGGTAGCTTGATGCGTGCGAACGTCGTCTTTGCTGTCAATTCTGCTTCTGAAATACGATCACTTTTGTAAAATAAACCCCTTCACGCCCTCTCCTCTAACCACTTCCCCATAAAAAATAGAATAAAAAAGCAAACACACGAAGTAGACTGGAGAAACACACACACACACACATATGAATATATAAAGTACATGAAAAGTCATTCTTCTTTCAGAATGTACACTTTGCTAATGTCAAAAGGATGGGGCACAAAGAATTTCACCTTACTGTTTTTTCTACAGCGAGCGAAGCCAATATCAACGACAATCTCTCTTTCTCAATTATACACATTATAACGACCGCTATCAGTTTCTGTCTATTTCTGCCTGTCTGTTTATCAGTCTCTCACTCTCTCTCCTCATATATATATAGTGCTCCCAACTACGAGCACACCCCTATAGCATAAGTACACCCCAACCAATTAAAAAAAAGAAGTTAATTTTTTTTAAAACAAATGGGAATTTAAAAAAATTATCTGGTAAAATAGTACACAATCTAAACAGATAAGATAAGATATCTTGTATTAAGAGACTCATTGAGACACTAACCAAAATTATGAATTCATAGCAGTCCTAAAATCATTACACTTCTTATATTCATGTAATTTTTTGTTATAGAGATGTCACAATTTTATTTTTAATTGCAGAGTTTATCAATAAACAGTACCTTATAATATCCTTTTTAAGTGTATAATATTCTACTTGAAACAACTAAATCCAGGTATCCTTAGTTTAACTTTCTTTAAAAAAATAGCGAGGGTGTAATTATCTATTAGCGATACTACTTATGAGCTTGTTTCGAAAGTAAT
Source organism: Sepioteuthis lessoniana (assembly GCA_963585895.1). Taxonomy (NCBI): domain Eukaryota; kingdom Metazoa; phylum Mollusca; class Cephalopoda; order Myopsida; family Loliginidae; genus Sepioteuthis; species Sepioteuthis lessoniana. The sequence goes on along the minus strand of OY757940.1, from coordinate 67,881,594 downwards.
CTATTTATTTACATGGAAATTACTATTGAAACAGGTAGTTCAATAACAACGTTGGATGGGGGAAGTTTTCAGCTACAAAGCTCTATTTTCTCACATAATCACAGCTGCTGTTTTGTGGGGTGTTGCCCTCAGGGTTTGTTCATTACAGTTTGCAGCATTCTTGTGTAATTGCTGTCAAGCTTTTTTTATGGTGCCTCCATGTAGCTATTTGAAAAAAAAACAAACGGCGTTTTAATTTATCGGGCAGATTTGACTTCCATATGACCGATAGCCTATCGATAGCTCTCCTTGCCTTTCCTAGTCACGTGTTGATGTCATATTGGGTTGATGAGACGCTGCTTCCGCCATTTAGTACGGAGATGTCGCCTTTTTTTTTTTTTTTTTATTAAAGCACACGTATTCTGTTTGGTCTGCATTCATACCTGCTGCTCATTCGAGACTATGTAGCTGGGATTCGGTCTGAGTGAGCGTATTTGCCAGAAGCGCTATATCATCAGCGTAGTCTGTATCCACAATTGTTTGTGCAGGGTATCTTCTGCTTCTTTCCTTTATTAGCGTAAAGCCGTTTTCTTTCAATAAGTCTATTGACGTTCGAAGCCTGTAGTCTAGGAAGATAATAAATTGGTATGGAGCTAATTCAACTTCTTGCAGCACTCCTGCTACAATGTCAAAGTAGTCTGTGTCTCCTTCCGGTGATCGAACTTTTACTTTTGTGTTTTATATTGCATCATTATGGCTGCGACGGTTTCTTTGGGGAGACCGTAGGCGAAAAGTATTTGCTCAATCTTCCCTCTGTATATGGAGTCCAATGCCTTGGAGAAGTCAACAAATAATAGTGTTGCTTCGAGGTTGCTCAAACACCTACATTTCGGCAGATAGTAAAAATTTGTGATATCGTGGATCGTTTTCTCCGAAAGTCATTTTAGTTCTTCCTAATATTTTCTCAATTTTAGGTTCTAAGCGGTTGAGTAGCAGAACATTATAGATCTTGGACACGATGGAAGTAAGGGTTATACCTCGGTAGTTCTTGGCTTTCGGTAGGTCACCCTTCATAGAGAAAGGGATGATACAGCTCTTTGTCCATCTCTTATTATGTTCTGGTTATATACGGCGTTGCAGTATCGGAGCAATATGTCTTCGAATTTCCTTGCCTTCCATACTTCTGAAGGTATTTCATCAAGACATGCAGCTTTCCTATTTTCAATTTTTCTAAGTACTAAGTTAAGTTCTTCGAGCGTAAACTGTCCTAGTTTGATTTCTAGTTGATTACTGATAATTTTTTGTGATTGGTTCATTCGTAACTTCCGGAGGTTTTCCAAGTAAATTCTCGAAATGTTGTTTCAAACAGGTGTATTCGTTCTTTTTGGCTGGCAGCATTCAGTTTATCTCTCGCAGTACTCTTCCTTCTACTCATTTCGTTTACTGTCTGCCATGCTATCCTTGATTGTCTATCTTCAACCGAGTGTCTGATCTTATTGATGTGATTTCGGATGTATTCTGTTTGTTCTTTTAGGTATACGTTAGTTTATTTTGTGTCTTTTTAAGTTTCTGAGTATTGACATTCGTTGGGTTCCTCCAATTGCATTTGGAAGCGGTTTTCACGTCGGCACGTTTTTTCCTAACTGCTAATGTCTCCCATGGGACTCTAAGCTTACCTCTTAGTTTAGTTGGTATGCATTCTACTGCCGCTTCTATGTGTGCATTTGGAGTAAGTGTTTTTGATATCTCCTGAAGTGCATCGAATTTGTTTATATTGCTAATATCTCTATTGTTAAGCAGGGACCAGTCATAATGTGCGGTTTTGGTTGTTCATGCTGCATTCCTTCGTTTGCTCAGTTGTATCTTTGCCATGACAATTCAGTGATCGGAGGACACACCCTCAAAAGAGCAATGCCTCACAATTCAATGTGCAATTATTCCATTTCTTATTTGTGAGGATGTAGTCTATCTGTGTTTAGTATTATTTGCGAATGTGTCGGTCCATAGTTTTCCCTTTCTATTCTGAAATTTAGTATCAAGGGATGCTAATCTAATTTTAAGTATGAAATTCATTAGATGTTCCCCATTTCTGTTTGACGAGTTGTTTAAGCTAAATTCGTTGTTTACGTTTTTTACTTATTTGGGCATTCATGTTTCCACCGATGAACAGAACGCTGTGCTTGGGGATGGTACGAAGAAGGGAGGCGATGAGGTCCGTTTCTTCACAAACACTGGTAGGATTGTAGCATGAAATGATTGTTGTGCTGGGGTTCCCATTAAACGTGGCTACCATCATCCATCGGTTGCATTTCCTCGATGCAATTTTGTGATTTTAGGGCCTGTGGACTGATAAGCATACCTACACCCCCGATCATGGTGTTGACAGAGTTTTCCACGCAGCTCCAGAGACAAATGTCAGTCCATTGCTGATATTGTAATATTTTATATATTTTATATGAAGGTACCTGTGTTCTTGTACTCAAACTATGTCTATGTTATGATATATCGCAGATTTATCATAACATAGTAGTTGGCCCCTTCTATTTAATGTTCTGACGTTAAATGTCGCTATTTGTATAGTGCTTTTACAATTAAGTAATTTTTTTTTGGTTAAGCTCTGTAGCTGATTTTTCGAACACTGGGACCAGAACTCCAACCTCAGTAGAACACGCCCCTTTTCTATCCGCGCGAAGGGCGATGCGATTTGAACAAGTGGTTTGAGTATGAGTCATTGTAATCTTTCGTTGGTTGTGTTTTAATCTCATCAATAGATGCAACTCTAAAAGATGAATAGCAGAAGTTCCCCAACTGAACTATTTATCCCGGTCGTTGACCCATGGGGTTAGTGGGCCCAGCACCTTTTTAGACGCACAGTTGTCATATATATATATATATATATATACATATATATATATATATATATACCCACACACAAACATATCTTCGAACGAACTCTGGTATCCGGTAAGGTATAAAATGTAAACAAATGAACGCTACTACTTAATACCTTATAATTCCCTAGCTGACGTGGTACGCTTGTTGACCGAGCGGTCTGATACTAAGTTTAACGTAAAGTTGGGCGGGTTTCGATTCCAGCTTCAAGCGTCGTACGTGTCTAGTCACACTGAAGAGTTGTGATAAAACGTAACAGTCTGTTTGTGGATGACAATATATATATATATATATAGTCAGCGACATTTCTTGATGCATTTTGATTATTTTTGTCTGTACTTCTTTGTAAGTTTATTTTGCAAAGCACATTAGTGTACAAGTGCAGCACTCTCTATACTCACTAGAAATAGCTCTGTGCAACATTTTCGAAGCTAAGAATTCATATTAAGACTAACATTTGAGGACATAGAAGACATTAAAGAATTTTGATTTGAAATATTAGGAATTAAACTATTTTTGCTCTCAATAGACTTTGCAAATGATTTTTCTATAAAAAATGCCCTACTATAAATTGTATTGCAAGTTTGGTAACTCAACATCAAATAATTTGGATCTGAAAAGGATGAGCAAAGAAACTCTTCCTTATTATTAATAGATCCTAGACAACCCATGAACGCATTTGGTTTCTGTCGTAACAGTGGTCCATGATTATATTTATGCTTGTGTTTTGGAAGTAGTTCTAATTAACATTTCGTATCTACGCTACTCTGAGAATTTAGATAGTTAAAATGTCATTAAGTGCAAAGGACAATTTTACAAAACTATCATCCCGTTTTAAATTTAATTGGAAATTACTTTGCGAACTATGAAAGAAAAATATCGAGACTGAAGCTTATCTATTATGACAAATGAACAACGAATTAAATGTTTTTGTCTTCAAAATAGTCAATTTATCACTCAGTACAATTATTCCAACTATTTTACCTTAAATGGCAACAGCAAATACTTTTACAAATGGTGTTACTTTAGAAATGTATGGAAGTTATTCTCTATATATTTTTTATTCTAAAATCCATAGACAATTATTTTCCTATAAAAATGCATTGCATATGATCCTTCAACTTTATAAAAATTTATAGCAAATTATTTTCTATAAAAGTTCAATGTAGAAATTTTTACTATAAAAATGGATTGCGGACTATTTTACTAAAAAGGCAGTGTGAATTATTTATCTAATATCTTGTAACGTTGCTTTTTAAAATAGAATCATTTGCCATACATATGTCTTACTAAAAAGAAACTTTTTGATATAGATTTGCAAACATGGTTTTGAATTTTCACCTGACCCAGTGGAAGCGATTGTTTCTTTTCAAGTTTGTTCTTCATTGAGAAATGGTCACTTAAAATAAACAATAACCCACAAAGTTGTATGATTGCTTCTCCACCAATGAACCCCCACCAAATTATCAGATATGGAAAATGATTCATTGGGATTGATTGACCGATGGTGGCATCAGCACTCAATTGATTATGCTAATTAAGAGTGTGTTAGATAAAAACAGTGATGAGTGGAGTTTTAGATACTAAGGGAAACAAACATATTTCGGGGTTTAAGCGGGACTTCCCATTAGAAGTGGGCTACAATTTATAAACGAATGAATCTTTCCTTCATCGATTTTATAGAAACTATCTTAGGTTTTCCTTTTTATGAAACCTGACCAAAATGAACTTGTAACACGCAGAATAAATGCGAGTGGATTTTTTGAACAATGAGTTTGCTGATTTCTTTCATCTCTGGGATCAAGAAACAAACTTATTCGTCAAATCCATCTTCTTTCATTACGTTAACATTCTTTCCGATCAATAATGTTGCAATAGAAAGCCATCGTCTAGAACTTAAATTTCAAAATTGAAAAAAAAAAAAAGAAGAATTATTTGTATTACTAAAATAGTTATTCACATTTAATTAAAAGCAATATACTAAAATCATATTTTAGTATATTATTGCGATAATATATTAATATATACTAGCTTTAACATTTAACACATTCGTAAAATAAAATGACAAATAAAGGACTGGAAGGAAATGGGTATAAAGGAAAAATGACTATGTTCATACTTATAATTTATGTCTATCTTTGTCTTATTCCATTACCTTTCCTGATTCAATCCAAGCTCTTTCAATTCTGATGTCTCTCTGCTTTCTTTTCCTTCCCCTTTCCGTACCTTTCTCTAAAATCTATATTCTACCACTTTTTCTCTCTCCTTATCATTCTATCCAGCATTCTTTTCCCATCTAAACTTTTCTCGTTCAGTGTTTTTCTTCAGTTGTTATTCTAATTCACTTATTCCTTTATATTCACTTTAGTCGTGTTACATACATTTCCCTCTTGATATTAATTTAAGTTTAGCTTTCTATAGCATGATAATGAGAAATATTAGAAGGAAGATTGTGTTTCGTTTATTTTCTATATATATATATATATATATATATATATATATATATATATATATATGGGGATTCCTCATGACGCAATGGCTAATGCACTGGACTGCTGCCTTGAAGGGATTTCGAATTCCAATCGTGCTATTACGTTACCTTTCGGACTACTACACTTAGGAGGGTTATTGACCCACTTATCCCCCTGTTATGGGTTAAATAGTACCACTGCTGTTTTTTCTACAGATATGGTTTTGGCATCAAATTACCCTGGAAGGTTGATATGACATTAAACAAAGAAACCAAAGACGGAAAGAGAAGGAATAAGTCAGAATTAACAGAGAATGACATTTGTATAGTTTCAAACTGGAGATGCAAAATAATCACTTAACATTATTTCTTAGGGCTAACAATTTTCTTAGGGCTAACAATTTTCTTAGGGCTAACAATTTTCTTAACAATTCAAAGCAAAAAACAATAATGTTGATATCAATAATTATCATGAGAGTGACAGAAATTTTTTAAAAATTCTTGAACAAAATTTCGTGAAATATTTCACCGACCATTATACATTTTAAATGGTTATATAGAAATCTAACTGTTATGTTTTCTGTTATGTGGATATATCTTTAATCGCAAAAATAAAAACGCGTCAGGTCGTTTTGAATATTTTCAATTAAAATACGTAACAAAGCAAAAATACCAAATTTAAAATTCTCTTGAAATTCTAATAAAAAAGATTCCGTCAGCAAATTTTAAAAATTTTAAAGTTTACAATCCATATTTTGAGCAATTAGCTTTTTGGATCTCAGACTAAAACCAACATAATGACCTACAATGTGTGTGTGTGTGTGTGTGTTCAAGTATTTATGGGGTGAGCTGTGGGTATGCTTGCGTGTACGTCTATATGTGCGTATGAGCTATGTGCTTGTGTATATATTTAAACTTATTCGTTCTTAAACACAATGCCAGAAAACATTCCAGAAAATTAGGAGTCACTGTTAAGAAATTAATGTACCGAAATAAAAGTTTATGAATTCATTGTATATGTTCAGTCATATTCATGTGTATTAATCAATAATGATATATATATTAATATAGGCAAAAATTGATGAAACCGCAGAAAGCGTTAAATCGGGTACAAAGAAGAGAATATTCATATAAAGAGAAATAAATAAAGCAGAAATGTTTAGATTTAAATAACAGGAGGATGAGTAAGTGGTGGCGGAGAATAAAAGGAAGTGGAAGAATAAGGGAGAAACGAATTTGGTGAAGAAGAGGAAGATGAGTAGGTGAAAAAACGCAGGGATAATGAGAAGGACTAAAAGAAAATAGAAAAAGAGAAACAAATCAGAGTGAAAAAGAAGAAGAAGAAGAACAACAACAACAACAACAACTGAAGTAAGAGGAGGAAAGAGTCGAGAAAATCACAAAGATGAGTTTGAGGTGAAATAGAATAGAAAGAGAAAAACAGATAAGTGTAGGAAGATGCATAGGAGGGGAGAGAAGAAGAAGGAGGTAGAGGATGGGGAGGAGAAGAAGATGAAGAGAAGGCGAAGAAAAAATTCAGAGTAGAAAGATGTAGATTGAGAAGAAGAAAGTTGAGAAAGAAAATTTTATGAAAACACACGATTTATAACAAAGAGAAGAAAGTGGAGGAAAAAGTATTAAACAGATAAATGAAAAATTGAAGAATAAAAGGAAAGAATTAATGAATTAATAGATATATAAAGACATAAATAGGAAGAAAAGATGAAAGAAAAACAATATTAGGGTGAAATGATATCAATGAAAGAATAGAAGTAAATAGAAGAAGAAGAAGAAGAAGAAGAAGAAGAAGAAGAAGAAGAAGAAGAAGAAGAAGAAGAAGAAGAAGAAATTAAATATATGTGATAAAGGAAGAACAAGAGGAAGAATAATAATAAAAAGTAAAAAGAAGGGACCGAAGACTAAAAATGTGGAAGAAGAAGAAGAAGAAGAAGAAGAAGAAGAAGAAGAAGAAGAAGAAGAAGAAGAAGAAGAAGAAGAAGAAGACGATTGTGGCTATATTGTGAAAGAAGAATAGAATGGTAAGAAGTAGAAGAAAGGGTAAAAGAACAAGAAAAGGTCAAAATAATGTGGTGAAAAAAGAAAAAGAAGAAAAAAGAGGAAAAGTGTCAACAGAATGAAACGGAGTCTACAGGGTGCGGAATATGGAATAATTTTTAAAACGTTTTTTTTAGTCCGATAAGTCCAATTTTTGAAAAAAAAAAAAACACACGATAAATCTACATTTTCATGATTAGCTCTGTTATTCAAGCGCTTTTTCATTAAAATTCTGCCCAGTCTGAGTGAGCAAGAAAAGAAACGAGAAAGAATCTATGATTTGCTTAACGCCGAAACCATGCCAAAAAATTGGAGTTTCATTATCGCCTCCATCAAGCCCGAATCATAACCCCCTTGATTACGCTTTATGGGGGGTTTTGAAAAACAAAACAAATGCAACTTCCCATTCAAATATTGGTCCGCTTAAGATTTTTATTGAAGAAGAATAGAATAAAATGTCTGAAGAATTCATTTTGAAGGCATGTAAATCGCTTCGATGGCGTGTTGATACAATTATAAAGGTCAAACGAATAAAAAGAAGTAATGAAATGGTCAATATTTCGTAACAAAAGAAAGAGAAAAAGAAGAATACTTTAGCTCGGGTTATTTGTTTAACAGCATGTAAACTCTTATGGGTTATTTAATGCTGGGGTTCGACTCATTTTTTGATATTTGATTGTAATCAAAACTATATTTTAAATGTTCCATTGTATTTTCGAAAAATTGCTCTTTTTCTATAATAATTTTTGTCTATAATTATTTGTCTATAAGCATTTGTTTACACAATTATATATCAAGTATTCCTATCTCATCATTATCGGCATCATCAAGACGTGCTTATAGCACTGAATTCATAGACTCGTGCATCGCCCCTGATAGTTCCTCAAGACTGCAGACCTTGTTCGCACAGAGCTGATGTGTGTGAGATTTGCTGGTCAGCCCATACTATTGTGTCCATGTCAATTGGAGAAAGTTGTTCAGGAGTTCATTCTTACTTCGCCAGCACCGCCCAACACGCCCTGTTCGTATCACTTGGATAGTTTGTAAGATGTAATCTGCAAGTGTCTATACAGCTGCTATTTTTTTGAGTACTGCTTCCAGTAGTTGCTCAAAACAGCATTTAGCATTCTTGTGTAGTTCCCATGAAACGTTTTATCCAAGCGTTTTCTTAGAGTCTAAGTGGTGCATCCATACAGTAGTACCAACATGGCCACAGCTTGTAAGAAATTCCACTTTATTTTATTAGAGAGATCAGATTTCTATATGATCGACAACCAGTTAAAAGCACTCCATGGCTTTCCTATGTGTATGTTGACATTAGTTTCAGTAGATGAGCTATTGCCACCGAGGTATATGAGCTGGTCTACTAATTTCAGAGGCTATGCAGCAGAGATTTGGGTTGGGTAGATATATTTTTGAGAAGCGCTATATCATCTGTGTAGCTTGCGTCAGTCATATTTTCTGGGGGATATCGTTTGCTTCTTGTCTTTTCTAATGTGAAATCATTTTACTTTATTAGATCAACTGACAATCGTAGTCGGTAATCTTGACAGATTATGAAAATAATGGTGATAATGGCAACAATGCCGAGGAAGACAGCTTCACCTTCGGGTGCAAGAACCATTGCGTTCGAGTTAGAGTAAGACATTATTAGAGCAATGATAGTTTCTGTGGGAAAACCATGAGTTGAAAATATTTGCTCCATATTTCCTTTGAGTATTGAATCAAATTTCTTCGAGAAATCTACGAGCAAGATTGTTGACTCGAGATTTTTTGGACATATTCCTTCAATGATTGACAGATAATGTGAATCTGTGAGATTGTAGACTGATTTTTACGAAAGCCGTTCAGATTTTTCTAAAGAATTTACTTGACTTCAAATTGGATACGATTAAGAAGCAGGGTATTATGAATCTTAGCTGCTTAGCAGTAAGAGTTATGCCCTTGTAGTTTTTAGTTATTCCAAGGTCACTTTTCTTGGGGAAGAGGAGTATGAAACCTTTCGCCTATTTCTCTACGGTGTTTTATCAATGCACAACGTTACATAATCGAAGTATATCGTCACATTTTCTTGTTTTCAATTTTCAGGATGTATTTCGTTGAGGCCTGCAGCTTTTTTGCACCAAATTCTTCCTTGGTAAACTGTCTTAATTTGATATCACAAATAAACCTACGGAAAAACTTATTGATACTTATACGGTAGGTTTATTTGTGATTTCAAGAGGGTTTTCAAGCAGATTCTTGAAATGTTATTTCCTTTTCTTGCTTCTTAGATGCCAGCTTTTAGTTTTGCTCTTGCAGTACTTATCCTTCTCTTCCCTTCATTTACTGACTGCCTCGTTAATCGTGATTGTCTATCTTCTTACGAATTTCTGATTATTTTGATTTTGCCTAGGATACATTCTATAGTTATTCTTTTTGGTATATTTTTGTAAGTTTTTCCTGAGTTTTCTTAAGTTTTGGGGCTTTAGGATTTGTTAGATTTCTTTCATTAAGAAAAGATATCTTTTTCATGTCATTGATTTATATGGAACACAGCATTTAGATGTTGGTTTGGTTGGTATGCACTCGGTGGCTGCTTTTGAGAGGGCGTTAGCAAAGTGTTCATATTCTTCGTTTAGAGTATTTTTCCTAGTGCCCCATGAAGAGTATCAAACTTGTTCCTTTCAATTACTATACATTGTTATCTATATCACTAATGGTAATAACGGAGCAGTCATATAGTAAAACTTTACTATCTGTTTCTTATTTCTGTGAAAACTCAGGCGAATCTTTGCTGAGACGATACGATGATCGAAAGATACTCTTTTAAAGGACTAGAATGAATCACTGTTCAAAGCCTTATTTTCCCACTTTTAAAATAGATATGTCATCTGTTTTTTGGAGTTATTTGGGTAGGTATTAGTCCATAGTTTTATGCCTATAAACTTGTTCTCGAGAGAAAATTCTGCAAGAATTTTCGATTTTTTTTTTGGTGAGTATTATAAACAGAATTTATTTATCTTTGCCTATATGAGTATTCATGTCCCTACCGATGATCAATATTTAGGAGTTTGTCAGAAAAGGAAAGATAACTCCTTACAGGAGGTGGTGATGTCCATTTCATCGCTGGCATTAGTGGGACTGTAGCAAGAGGTGATTGTTGTGTTGAGTTTGCCCTTAAATGTACCAAACATCATTCTCGGTCGGATTTTCTCTAAGCTATTTATCGATTTTAAGGCACGAGAAGCATTCCTATATCTCCAATGGTGGCAAGAATTGAGTTTTTCCATACAGATGCTGGCTCAAATATCCCTCTATTTCTGGATCATGACGAGTTCTTGTTTTCTATGGTGATATCTGTCCCTATCCTCATATATATGTACTCTGCCCTTTTTCACGAAAAAAAGCCCATTATAAACACATTATATGTGCAGCACTGGAGATGAATAACTCTGCAGCAATAAAACTACGATCAAACTGAAGAAGTCAGTATTATCTTGCTCCAGCTTGTCACCGAATAACATTGTAAAGGCATGGTATGAGCCATACAAACGTATTGCTTTGGAAACCATGGGATGCAGCATGGTGAATATGAAGCCAAGAGAAGGCGTCCAAAGGGTTCTCCGTGGTGCTCTTCACCTGATTCTAAGCCGAGGATCCTTATGTCAACGGCTAGGATTAAATTATTTTGCCAGCTAACTCATGCGACTCAGCAATAAGTAGCGTCAATTGATAAAAATACCAACTGAAACATTACCATGATTATGCCAATCAAATTCTGCCAATCTATCTAAATCATTTGGTATATGTAGTTTATGCATATAGTTATATGGTTTCAAGTAATCGTATCATACGCCAATTATTTGCAAGCAATTACATGGTCTCTATGATTTTATCAATCTTTTGTAAATAATTATGACTTCAAATAAATATCCTTAATACAAATTGTTTGTGCATAGATATATGGTATAAAGTACTTTTATCTAATACGAAGGATTTTCAAAAAGAAGAAGAAGAAGTAAAGAAGAAGAAGAAAGGATGAAGTTAATGAAAAGAGATTTAAAAACGGCAGGTATGCGGTGAAAAAAGGAGAAAAAGAAAAAAGTAAAAATGATTAAAATGGTTGATATGTAGTAAAAATGGAAGAAGAAAAAGAAGAATGAAAAGAAGACTAAGATAAAGAGGGAAGAATTGTTGCAGGTGAGGAGATATAAAGCGTCAGGATGAAATATTGTCCAAGGAAGAAATGGGATAAGAACGAATATGTGGATAATAGAAGAAGAAGAAGAAGAAGAAGAAGAAGAAGAAGAAGAAGAAGAAGAAGAAGAAGAAGAAGAAATTAACTGTCAAGTTTTGTCGTTCTATTCTCGGCCTTAAACTACAACACTCTTCATTAACAGATTAAAAAAAACTTGACAAAAGAAATAAGCAGAAGCCTGTGAGAACCAACGTTAATGAGGATCCCAATTTGCTCAGTTGAATCTATCGTCTGCCCGTTGAATATCTCTTCTTGCTTTTTGCTGATTGATGTCGCTATTTCTCTCACGTGACTTCCCTTCATCCACCAACCGCCAATCATTATTTTGCTTTTCTCTTATTCGCTCGACTTTCTCTCATTTGTTCTCTTGTCATTTGTCACTTTATTTCTCTACTATTAGTTTTATTTCATACGTTTACTTCTTTTATTTACATTACTTTCTTCGTATGTTTGTTGATTTCCTTTTCGATTAATTTGTCCATCTTTTCTTTCTTTCTTTATTTTTTTGTCTTTCCTTCATTCTCCTCGTTTCATTTTCTTTCTTTCTTTCTTTCTTTCTTTCTTTCTTTCTTTTAATTCGATTGAATTTATTCTTTCTGTCTTTCTTTCTTTCTTTTTAGTTCCACCCCCAGTCTCTTCAGTCTTCAGTCGTAGGAATTTTTATTTCGTTTAAATTGAAACTATCTCTTCTTTGGAGATTTGATCATGCCAGCATCGCAAACGATGATGTCAGAAAACATGGTGAATGTTGGATGGGTCAGCTCTAATGAAACATAGATTCGCAGTTACAGCTTAATTAATCGTAGGTAATATTTTCTCTTCCTTTTTTTCTTTCTTTTTCTTTTCCTCTTGCTCACAACAGAACTCTCAATCGCCCTTTCGGTAAACAATCTCATACATACAGAGATAGACGTAACAATGACACTATGCACATTCATACATACACTTGTGATATAACGCTTATCCTCATTGAAAATGGACCCGGAAACCCGAGTTCAAATCTTGTATGAGGCTGTTTGCATTTCACATAGCGTTATTCTCCTCCTATCCCAGCTATGAGAAAATAGGAACAACTGGGCTCTTTAATCTTGGTAAGGAAAGCTTTGAATTCAAACTAGTTGTACTCCGCTAAAAATTGACCTTCCCGTGGCAGAAGAGTATCGTAAATATATACATATACATAAACACATACATAAAAAGACACATACATGTGTGCACATGTGAGTGTGAATATGCGCATGCATATACATGTATGGACAAATTAGTAATCTATTGAAATTCACGATGACATTCCCATTTCATCAAGGAGAAAATTTGCATGATAGAAGAGAATAAAGTGGTAGAGGGGGTACGCAGATCTCTGTCAGTGCTTTTATATTTCAAACCAAGTGGTAGAGAATAACCAGAATGACCAGCAGCCGCACAAATTGCAGCATCTTGCCAGTCTCTAGTCATGAGGAGGAGTGTACCTTCTCATGAATAGACCTTAGTTTATAGAGAGATGTCTTTGCCTTTTGTCTCATACGACTAACCATGAAAACTACGGGATAAAGAACTCCAGTTACTGGTTTTGAATTCAGAGTTTCTTCCTCCTGAAGTGGTCCATCCATATATATATATATGTTCTATCGTACAAGTGTGAAATACGAACAAGCGAACGGAAAATAACGTGACCGTAAAAGAATGTCATTTCAGAAGTGGCGCTTTCAAGAGATTTAAAAAAAAAATCCATCCAATAGTTGGATGCTTGGTGACATGACTGCGTGAGATTATTAGAATTCGTTGCCTTTTGAAAGGAAGAAACACTTGCTTCTTCTGTTGCGGCATGATTGTTTGCGTAGAAGTCACAAAAGGAACATCACGAATATATTTTTTTCCTTATCTCTTGAGTCTGTGATTTTAGTTGAGGTTACCAAACTAACTATGACTATATCTTCTCTCACTGCTCTCTTCCACCGTGTCTAACCCAAGCGTCCTTTTGACTAACCGACTATGACTGTTAAAGAAAGTCATGGTCTCTTTAGATGTATGTGATGACATTCTTTGACGTCAGATCATGTTTAGAGTTACACTTCTCTGACACTGCAGATATCTAATATATTGACAAACTCAAATGCCTCTACGTTACGCCAGCATGGATTTTGACTATATTAGCCCTCTGCAAGGTGCTAGGAATTAAATTATAGTCGCACATGACAGTAAGGAGTTGATAAAACTATGCAATTTTGATTTATACAGTATTTTCCCGTATATAAGACGCAGGTTTACAAATATATTTGAGTGACTACTTGAAACCGCTTCAAGTTCCATAACTGCGGATTTCAAATTTTAGTAGAAAACCTTCCAGTCCAGGGCTTCACAATTTTTTTAATGTTTTTACTCCTTTTGTAACTGAATCTAATTTCTATTCACCCCAAAATAAATCAATTGAACACAGCCGATACTTTTACTTAGTCTTGTTAACCTGAGAGGGGTTGATTTTCAAAATGATGTCGATTTCGAGATTAATTAATTTTATTGTTAATGACAATTTAATTCTAATTTTGTTTTACAAATCAAAATTTAACGCACTATATTTTGATTTTACTTTTTATTATTTTTCTTTCATTTTAAAATCTATATTTGTATTGAAAACCCTTTTTCTAAAAGCATGTCATAATCTATTATAAAAGGGGATATTTTAGAATTCAGTATTTTTATAAAATAATTCGTTTACAATATAATTGTTTTTAAATATTTTCCTTTGTGCGAATCTAATTATATGTGCCGTCACCAAAGCCTAAAATATTCGGAGCAAGATTGTTCGTTCATTTAAATGACCCATATTTTTGAACGGATCGTATGAGTGCTCTTCCCATACAATCAGGGATATTGCTAAGTGGGCGATATCTATCATCTAGTTTACATGATCCAGCGATTTTTATTCTATTTGATGATTTATAAATGCAAATAAATAAATTCACCCCTGTGTACCCTATGCTTTTATTCACTCTGTTAAAGTTTATTCAACCTTACGGCTTTTTATGGACCACTGAAAAGCTAAGTAAATTATTAGTTAAATGTGTCTTATAAGCCGAAATATACGGCAATTTTACGGGAGATCCAAATATGGACGTTATCTTTCCGAAATGAAATTTAAAAACAAAAACACGGAAAAAACACAAAAAACACATAAAAACATGCAAGAAATAAAAGTAACAAAAATTAAAAAAAATGATAAAAGCAAATACAAAAAACAAAAGTAAAAAAAAAAAATATAATCACAAAACTTCCCAACTCAACAAACACGCGTGATTACGTAATGTCTCACGATATTAAGACAGAAAAAATAAATTGGATTGTGAACAAACTCCTTTTGTCTAAACATATGACTTTATGTCGAATTAGACTTTAAAAAAATTGTTGACCTTTATAATCCTCAGGATAGCGAGTATTAGAAGCTTTCCATGAAATTCGAACCCATGACCTCCTTTGTTTTCAGGGAA
Organism: Sepioteuthis lessoniana; assembly: GCA_963585895.1. Lineage (NCBI taxonomy): Eukaryota > Metazoa > Mollusca > Cephalopoda > Myopsida > Loliginidae > Sepioteuthis > Sepioteuthis lessoniana. The sequence goes on along the minus strand of OY757940.1, from coordinate 67,866,473 downwards.
ATACTGATTTTCTGTAGCAGCTGCTTCTACCATTTAATTGCAAGAGTAACGGCATTGAAAGCGTCTAAATAACAGCAATGACAATATATAAGCAAAAAAAACAAAACAGGAAACAAAAATGGAATACTCGATACTTTCGTCTCCGATTGTTTGTTGACATTATTTTACACACCAATTTGCTTAATTTTAGAAGAAGATTGCCACTTCCTTTTATGAATTTCGACAAGTATTTTCTTCATCTTAATTTTGAGTCCCTTTTTCATCGTAACTCACTTTTATTTTTAACAACCTGAGCGAAAATTTCTTGCATGACATCAATTTCTTCGTGTACTTTAATTCCTTTAGTTACTACTAAACGAATTAAAGTATATGAAGAAATTTATGTCATACATGCCAAAGGATGATATTGATGGACTGTAAATGATAATGAAACGATAAGATAGCCGAGTGGACAGTGACGATTGTTCAGTTCGATTATCAAAGGACAAAATTAGCATAATACTTATACTGAATATCGGACCCCTCACAAAAGATTTGAAGATTTTAAAAATCTTTAAAGATTAAAATGCTCAAAATATGTTTCCTTAGTAATCATTGAAAACTTTGTAACCATAAACTTTCATGTTTAATTGTAACTCAAGCTAGTTGTTTTTGTTGTCTGGGTGGTCTCGATTTTTTCACTGATTTACAATTCACCTAATCTTTTTCCGAGGTTTTAGGGATTGTTCTAAAAGCATCAACTATGTTCTGGTTTGATAGTATGGTAAAATTTCAACCTCTTTCACAGTTTCTGGAGGATTACCTTTCCTACCCATTAGTCTTATATTCCTTTTGTGCATTCATTTAATATGTGATTAATCTTTTCATCTATGTCCCCGCATAACCATCTCTTGCTATTCTGTTGCGAATAATTAACTTTCGTTTTTATATAATTGATCCTAATAGAATTATTTTGTAATGCTATTAAAATATATTCAGTTTCTTTCTGGAGGTTTCCTTCTCTTAGCCATGTCCAGGGTTTCTCATGTGCAATCTCCCCAGTTTGTTACTTGACTATCCATACAGTTGTTTTTCTTTCCATTTTTGTTTCCTGTTTTTTTGTTTATATATTGTCATTGCTGTTACTGGCTGTTGTAATTAGTCTGTCTTAGGTCTTTTTAGTGTGTTTCCCGCGTTTTTGAATTGATGCATCGACACAATCTTCAATGCTGGCGATGTCTTTTTGTCCTTCATTTTTTAGCACATATGTCATCTCTCGGATGTAGGTTTTTGTGTATTGTCATAATTTTCCTTTTCCTTAGGTCCATTTTTTGAGTTACCCCCTTGTCCATTTTAAGAATGGCTCAAAGTATCTTACAAAGGAGGCTGCTCAGAGGATTAAACTTTTGAAAAGATGTCTGCTACAGAGCTTAGTTTTTAAAAGTTTTCTTGTTCTTCTGAGGTGATTTTTCTAAATTTTTCCTTCATCTATTTTTTTATGGCGTCTGCTTCCAATACTTCCAAGCGGTTGAAATTTTCATTGTTTAAATATAATAATAATATTAATAATAATGATAATTGTCATCATTATTATTATTATTATTATTACAACTAACGATATGAATGAGTTTCAATCAGTTTCTCTCAGAAAGAAAGTTACAAAAAAGAATGAAATAATGGAAAAGGGCATATATATATATATATATATATATATGCCCTTTTCCATTATTTCATATATATATATATATATATATATATATATATGTGTGTGTGTGTGTGTGTGTGTGTGTGTGTGTTTGTGTGTGTGTGTGCGTGTGTGTGTGTGTGTGATTAGAATTGAACGACAAAAACGTTTTCAATCTTTGAAATCTTTACAATTCTTAATGCACAAAAATGCAGAGCAATATTACAATAATTTTCAAGCATAAAAACGCATGAAACTGATTCAGGTGTAGAAGAAAAGAAGAACATTTCATTTGAAAGATTTTGCTGTTCCAGCTGGCCACAGAGTAAAAATGAAAAAAAAACCCAACAAAAAACGAAAAGATAGTCAACAACTTGAATCCTGCGAAAGAGCTGAAAAGCCGTTGAATATGAAAGCAACGATGAAGTTGGTGAGCTTCGAACGGTCTGTAAGGGTTTGAAAAAGAGTACTGGAGATTTTGATGAGACGTTATTATCCAGATATCAGTAAATATTCAGCTGTTAAAAGTAGTCGGAACAACTCGCATCGATTAATAATTATACCTAGACCTTGTCAGGGAGCTGAAAAAGTTGTGGAACAAAAAGGTGACAGTGATATTAGAATAGTTTGGACTTCTCTGAACAGTTTCGAAGAATCCGGAAAAAAGACTTGGAGAACTGGAGATTAGAGATCATCCAAATCACAGCACTGTTAAGATCAGCTAGATTTCTTAGAATAGTCCTGAACACCTAAGGAAACTTGCTCTCATTATTATTTCAGTGAAAAGCCACAAGTTAAAACTGCTGTGAAAAGTCTTGCAAAGAGATAAATAATAGTAATAATCATACAAAAAGTTACAAGATTCGAACCATTATACAAGCCTTTTGCGGTAGAAATACATTGAAAGCAACAATGGTTGTTAATAATTTTTAATATATCGAATAATTGTGGAAAAATAGAAGAGAAATAAACTTCAATTGTCAACCGCCATTTTTATTTGTTCGTCACGCATGCGAGCTCTCTCTCTCTCTCTCTCTCTATATATATATATATATATATATGTATATATATATATGTGTGTGTGTGTGTGTGTGTGTGTATGTATGTGGGGGGAATCTGAATTTATATAAAGAGGGTACTTTTTAAAATACACTTTATAATCGTTCTCTAAAGAATATAAAATTGTCCATCCCAAAAATGAAAAAAGTCCTCGCCTGTAAAAATTAAAAGATAAAATGAAATTAAATAAAATCATTTAAAGAAATTAATAAAGGTTGAAAAATTCAATTTGAAATAAATTTAAAAAATAATTGAACAAAATTTGAAAATTCCTGCTCCTTTACTAACAATAACGAAATAAATGCTTCCATTCTCATTTTTTTAATTGAAAAAAAAATTAGAGAATGGATGAAACAAGAAAAAGAAAATAAACTGCTTTATGGAACACAAAGGCGACATTTAAAACAGAAGGGAATATTCTAGGACCAAGGTATTCTTTTATTTTCTATTGCATTCTTTTCTCTTTCTTTTAACAATGTGTTCTTCAAAGACTTGCCTAATTGGAGATGTGTGACATAAAATCTCTGTAAAAGACAGGACTAATTGAAAATTAACTAGGAATTGTTAGTACTTTTGGTTATTATTATTATTATTGTTATTATTATTATTATTAGGATATATTCGCATTGAATATTTTTAAGAAGCAATATACTGGTCTAACGTAGAGAATTAAACAATTTCCTGTCTAATTTGCTACTGAATTGTAAATTTGAAGTCTGATTATTTCCCCTTGTA
>OY757940.1:67748016-67858016 GCA_963585895.1 Sepioteuthis lessoniana | reverse complement strand
GATCCAAGGAGGAAATCCAAGAGGTAAGAGTATGCAATATAAGTGCTAAATACTAACGGCTATTGATATAAAATTAATTTGGGATTAACAATATATTAACACTCAAAGTGTAGAGATAGAAAATCTTTTACATGAAGACAAAAGAAAAAAATTCACTTTCTTGTTATCATTATAAATTTATTTCTGGCTCCTACAAATTCTGATAAGTTTAACTTATAAGCTTTATAAAACCATCTTCAGATTAGATATTTAAAATGATAATTCGATGTTATCATATTACTTCCAGTGAAAATAGAATTCGAAAAAAAAAATTATCTGTATTTCTTAATTTTTTAATATAAAATAATTTATTTTATCTATTTATTAAAAAAGGAAAAAATAATAAAAGTTGAAGATATATCTTTTATTTTCTATATATACATACATACATACATACATACATACATACATACATATATATACACACACACACACACACACACACACACACACACACACACACACATATATATATATATATATATATATATATATATATATATATATATATATAAAACATCATGCCTAATTTACATACTATGGAACATCAAAAGATTAAAAAACCAACCCCAGAACAAATATTTCTTGGTACGTGACTTTTTAAAAATAAACTATAAAGTTTATGCTTTACTTTTATTGAGACTATTATGTTTTATCAATATTTTAAAATATAAGGGAAAAAAATTAAATTGCAAAACTTAATTTTTGTGGTTTAAAATATGGTAAGAATTTGAGTTATATATATTAAGAAAATTTTGTAAACGAAATTTTAGCCAATCGTAATATCTGTTCATATTTATGAATGATTACATATATATATATATGTATATATATATATATATATATATATATATATATATATATATTTATATTGATTCATATATATTTATTTATATTGATTCATATTTATATTGATTCATATATGAATCAATAACTGTTCATATTTATGAAAGATTATATATATATATATATATATATATATATATATATATATATATATATATATATATATATATATATATAATCTTTATATATATATATATATATATATATATTTATATATATATCTGTTCATATTTATGAAAGATTATACATATATATATATATATATATGTATATATATATGTAAGATTATATATATATATATATATATATATATATATATATATATATATATAATCTTACATATATATATATATATATATATATATATATGTATAATCTTTCATAAATATGAACAGATATATATATAAATATATATATATATATATATAAAGATTATATATATATATATATATATATATATATATATATATATATATATATATATATATATATATATATATAATCTTTCATAAATATGAACAGTTATTGATTCATATATGAATCAATATAAATAAATATATATGAATCAATATAAATATAAATATGAACAGATATTGATTCATAAATATGAACAGATATATATATATATATATATATATATATATATATATATATATATATATATATATATATATATATATATATATATATATATATATATATATATATATCTTTATCTTTCATGAACAGATCCATTGTGTTCGCCAATGGTCCGCAAGACCTGGGTTCAATCCTAGGTTGGGTCTTACCAAAAACTCAAAAAAATGAAACTTGATACCGCCCTGCTTAACACTCAGCATTATAAGGTAAGGATCAAGAGCAAAGTGGCGCAATCCAGGTAATTTAGTCGTGCCCTCTCCTACACTTTAGTGTAGTAGTTATTGAAAAGGGAGCCTCGGGTCGCCTTCGACTAAGGTCACCAACTTTACTTTACCTACTTATATATAGCTCGCTAGTAGTTAAATGTGTATCAGTTTTGATGAGCAAAAAGATGGAAAACAAAGACAAAAGCAGAAAAAGACCCTGATTATATTGATTGTTAAATACCTGCACATAGAAAAATATCTACATCGAAAGTCCGTACAACGGTATCTGCACACACACACACACACACACACACACACACACACACACACACACACACACACACACACACACATATATATATATATGGGGGGGTGTCTGTGTATATGTGTCAGTTAATTTCCGTGTGTCTGTGTATACTGATAAAGGATTAGAAAAGGTACAATATGACCAGTACATGATGAGTATCGAAAAACAAAACATGACTTTATTGAATATATATTTCTTTTACTTCTTTAAAAATCATCAGTATCTCCTATTTTCGGGCATAGTTCTCATTATCATCATTTTAATACTAAAATTTTTCATTCAGTTTACTAAAATAATGGCTGGACTAGAAAAATTGATTTGAAATAGCATTTTTCAGTCTCTGCACTTCCATCATTACGGATAGTTAGAATGAGGTAGGAAAAAGGGGGAAAAAAAGAAGAAAAAAAAAACGGAATAAAATAAAATAAAAAGCAGAGTAATGTTAAATAAATGAATAACAAAGAAAAAATTCCAGTGGGAAAAGAGTTTCAAGTGGTTCGCTCTTGGCAACCAATTTTATTCAACGCCACACTAAACTTTCGTTCCTAATAAGATATTTTTCAAGGGAAAAGAAGGGGAGAGGCAAAACAAAACAACTGGATATGTAGATATGAACCGATATATATATTTATGGAGAGAGAGACAGAGAGAGTGATGGATATATAGATTGGTATGAATAAACATAGCCAGCTAACTAGCAAGCTAGATAGGATAGATATGAACGGAGATAGATAAATAGATGTGAACTGAGATAGATAGAGAGATAGATATAGAGCCAGAGAGAGAGAGAGAGAGAGAGAGAGAGAGAGAGAGAGAGAGAGAGAGAGAGAGAGAAATTGATAGAGTGTGTTTCGGAAAAAACTTAAGTAGCTCTGGTGTGGAAGGGAAGGAGAGATCGTGTAAAACTCTGAAAAAAGAACTATCGATAAATCATATTCCATATGTATGTATGTATGTACGTATGTATGTATGTATGTATCTCTCTCTCTCTCTCTCTCTCTCTCTCTCTCTCGCTCTATCTATCTATCTCAGTGACAAATAATGATGAGAATAGGGAATTGAGAGTATTAAAAATAACAATCTGGTCAGCATACAAAAAATATGTGAGTGTAAAAAGAATACATGCAGGTAAGTAAATACGAACATTATATATATATATATATATATATATATATATATATATATATATATATATATATATATATATATATATGTCTGTGTCTGTGTGTCTGTGTACGTGTGTGTGTGTGTAGAGAGAGAGAGAGAAGTTGAGTGACGGACACACTGAGAGAAATACTGTTTGACATGAACAGAATAAAATATACATTCGTATATAAAGGTAAGTATATTTTCTTTTAGTTCCAATCGTTAGACAGATGTAAAAAGATTTAAATGGTTTGATCGATAAATAAATGGAAAGCGAAGGATTGATAGGAAATAAGATAAAATTGACTGCGCTATTGAGGGAGAAAAGAATAGAGATAGAAAACGAGAGAGAGAGAGAGAGAGAGAGAGAAGGAAAACGGAACGTGTGTAAAGAAACAGAAACAGAAAGAATGTGTGCAGAAAGAAAAAAGAATGAAACGATTTGAAAAGAGAGAGAGACAGAGACAGAGACAGAGAGAGATTTATTTTCTGTAGATAAATAATAGAGAAATATAGGTATGTGAATGATTACATCGATATTTAGACAAACAGAACCATCTAGATATTGGAGTAGAGGATATATATGAATGGGCAGTGATAAGGGAAGAGGATACATAAGTAAGTGGGGGAGATGAGGGTTTGAAAACGAAGATTCTTAAATGCATAATGGACAAAAATAGGCAAGTTACGTTTATACCTATAGATATGTGTATAATTGTAGTTACGTGTATATATTGCGTTTGTATTCTTCTAAAATCGTGTAGATATGGATCAATTGATAAATGACTGTCACAATTCAAGAGAGAGAGAGAGAGAGAGAGAGAGAGAGAGAGAGAGAGAGAGAGAGAGAGAGAGAGATGAAAATAGGTTACATCACGCATATCGTCATTGGCAGAAATCCATCGATCAATTGATAGGATAAAAATGATCGGTTTGAGAGAGAAAAAACTATAAGAAAGAGAAGAGAGAAAGAGAAATGTGTACAAGTGGGAGGGAGGAAGGAAGGAAGTAAGGAAGGAAATGGAGAGAGAGAGAGAGAGAGAGAGAGAATAGGTTGTGTGCGAGTAGTATTTTTTAAATTTTATCTCAATATATTCATATCATCTTTGTTCTTTAAAGAACAAGAGCTCTGGGGAATGTGGGGAAATAGTCATTACTCCAGGTCCACTCTAACCCGGAGTGGTAGTACCTGTTAGGATCTTATCTGCGAGGAAAATATAATTATTTTGTCATTTACTATACTAGAAACAATTTAAATGTGTGCCAACTATTGCAATACTTGAAGCCATTTAACTTTGGGCAAATAAATGAACCCTGGTTCGTTTAAAGATATTACCTACAAACTATTCATTTAAAAACCATATGTATAAACAGGATTGGGCATTAAATAACTAACAATCGTTGATATGTCAAAGAATCCAACCAATGAACCAATGTTCTTTAATCTTAAACATACTAACATTTATGATACAGGTGTGAAAAACGAAAAAAAAAAACACCTGAAAATGAACATAAGTATAATTTATGGGTAGCTAGATAGATAGACAGATATCGGCTATGTATCGGCTCAATTCTTTACAAAGAATGGAGCCGATGCATATGAACACACTTGAAGATATAAAATCGAATAATTGGTATCTTACATATATAACTGATTGATAGATAGATAGATAGTTTTGGTCAGAAACAAGAAGAGGCATTGTGGAACTAACAAAAAAACTAAGAAAGAAAGAAAGAAAGGAAGCAAAGAATTTTTAGTGAAAACAGAAGAAAAAGAACGACTGATAGAAGTAAGAAAGAAAGAAAAAGGAGGCAAAAATCTCCTTTGAGAGAGAGAGAGAGAGAGAGAGAGAGAGAGAGAGAGAGAGAGGGATATGAAAAGACAATGATGTTAAATTAAGTTGGGAATAAAGAGTGAATCAGATGGTAATTAGTGAATTTATTCCAAACTCAATAACTGAGCAGTAAATGATTAAAAGATAAATGAAAAATAACGTATGAGAGAAAAAGAGAAGGTTATTTAGGAGTAAAGTGAGAAGTTGTGAAAGAACGAAAGATATATATAAGCACACACACACACACACACACACTGTGTGTGTGTGTGTGTGTGTGTGTGTGTGAGAGAGAGAGAGAGAGAGAGAGAGAGAGAGCATTTTCAATTTATTTCTCACTTCTTTGCTTCATTTTATATATCGTTTTTGATTCTCACCCTTTTTTTTTTATCAATCTCTCCCTACCACTTATTATACCTATCAGTCTTTCTCTGCATACCTTGGACGCCATTGATTCTTAACGCCAATCGAGGTATGTGTGGACAGCAAGGTTACCATACCGACGTTGTGCACATGCGCTCACTCAACCCCGCAGTTTGCATCATTAAAATCTGCAGATCATTACAGCCAGTCGCCATTGGTGCGTCGGGCTGACGGAGTCGGTGAACCAGGAGCGGAGGCGGGGGTGATTGCGGAGGAATAGAGTTTTTGAAAGCAATGCGAATGAGAAATAGACGCGGTGATGATTCTGCCCTCAAGCGGTTAAAGTATAAACGAGCTGGGAAAAAATTCTATGAAACTCGAAGCTTAAACTTTTTAAGACTATTTTTTATTTATCTATTTTTTAAAAAAAGATTCTAGTTTTATTTATTCATCAGATTTTATTCTCATCTTTTTTTGTATTGGTTGGAATCCTATCTTCTTGGTGATACTGGGTCAATGCTACTTGTTAAAATAAATAAGTACGTACACAGGGAAGTATATATATATATATATGTTACAATAATCTATCTATCTATCTATATATATATATATATAATTAAAATTTACATTGCATATAGAAATATAGTATCACGCATAGATGTTACAGGGTTGTTGCGTAACGGTTATCGTCTTCGGATAAGGACTCGATGAGTCGTGTGCAAATTCCGGATGATGTTTACATTTCACTTCAGCTAAATGCATGTATCCATCTCTTCTCTTCCCTAGTATTGGTAAATTGTTGGACAGACCGAGCACTCTAGCGGAAAAAATAAACCTTGTGTCGCATCTTGCCCGAGTTTGGGTGAATAGATATATACATGTTACTAGAATTTACTTTATATATAGATATAGATAGATATAGTATCGCCAAAACTGTTGGAGGCACGCAGCGTAATTGGTTATCGTTTCAGGAAATAGACCTGACGAGCCATGTTCAAATCCTAGGGAAAGGCATAAATCCCTCTCTTCTTTCCCCTTCTCCTCCTAGCAACGGATAAATCGTAGGGCAGACTAGAGAATTTTGCGTTGGTGAGGAGGAATAAAAATCCCCTGGTAGAGTGTGGGGCTATCAACTTCACTCGATGAAAACCAAATCTTTGAAACAACAGTCACCGTTTTATATATGGTGTGGATATGGCCCTATTCCACGGCGTGGTGTATTTATATTACATCCCCCTTTTAACAATTTCTTTTCATGAAAAGTTAAGTTTCTTTTAAACCAAAGATAACGAAATTTTCTTATTTCTAGTGGAACATTATACAATCAAAACGGATTTTACTACAGAAAAAACCCCACTGCAATCAGAAATAAAAAATGCAACAGATCTGAAACAAAAAATAAAATATTTAAATTAAAGGGATGCATTTATTTTTGGAATTACATATTCATATTTTAATATATATTTTAATATTTATATATATATATATATATATAAATATATATATATATTTATGTTCAAGTAATTTTATTCTTGGTTACAGAATGTACTGTACTTAGTAATAAAACCACCCCCAATGATAAACTTCTATCTATCTATCTATCTATCTATCTATCTATCTATCTATCTGAAGAGTGTATCTTCTCTCACTATTTCAAAGAAAACATGAAACTACTAGCCATAGAATGAATGCAAGAAGGTTAAATTTGAATTGTTTTTAAATCATGCGTGACCTCAGTGTCATCAACTAATGAAGGCTTGTTTTGTAGCACACACACATACATACATACATACATGCTCGAAGTGCAGTAACATATGAAGAACGGAATCTGTGACCAGTTTCAAATTATGTCTTGGACATTTTGGTTTAGTTTATAAAATAATGTGTTAGAAGATAATTTAAACAGATTATATTAAAATCAGACTGTATTTTCTGAACAACTTTTGAGTTAATTGTTATTAGTTAACAGTGTTCAAATAAATGATTATCATTAAATGGAAATCACTTAATTACAAATTATTAGTATTAGATCGAAACACTTTAAACCATACAACCGTGAGAAAATTATTCGTATCAGATAGAAATACTTGATATCATGCACAAAAACTCTCAAGAAACAACTGCAAAAAATGTAAATATTGATGTAAATTGTTCGAGCTTTCTTGAAATCTTGGCATAAAATAATTCCACACAGGTTGATATGCATTTAAAATCAACCACTGAATCAATTGCAGGCTAAAAGGATTTAATAAATCATAAATCTCGGTTACACTGTCATTTTTAACAAAACATGCATACAGGTTCATAAAGTGCAATAACAATAACTGCTCTCTGTGCTTTTCTGGATTGTTGCCTTTGCTGAATAAAGTCATTCGGTCTGTAGGTGGTCTTTATGAACTAATGAGATCACCGAAGTTAAACAACGACGAGCCGATTCAGTTCTGAAATGAATGACAATCTAAGAACATTGTGTGTTTGAGAGAAAGAGAAGTTATCCAACCATTAACCCCGTGAATCAAGTAGATTTTGATCTCTCAAATCGAAGAGTCTTGTTGATATCAGAAGTTAGTCACGAGAAATGACAAATTGTCACCTCTCTCTGTTCTTAAAAATCAATCATATTTTAATTAACAATTGACTGATTAATAATAAAAGTAAAACTGAAATTCCCTGCGATGATATTGTTGAGGCTTAACGTAACGAAAGAAATATCTTGTCTCCAGAAGGGAACCTGCTTGCTTCTCGGGAAACCAAAGCAGGACGAAAATTCGACCACACTCCGCAGAAAAGATAGGTAAAACTTCTCACTCATCATGACAGTCCGATGTGGCAGTCCATCGTACACTCCTCTGATCACAAGGCACACAACAGTTTGGTTTGGTTTGGTTGGTTTTATGACATATCAACCTTTGTAGGTTATTTAACGCCAAATCCATTTTTATGTAAATAATCTGTTCTATTTAAAACAATTCAGTTTAGCATAATAAGTACACAGTTTAATTGTCAAAAACATTTCTATTTCAAACTATTCAAGCAGTTATATGTAATAATTCAGTTAAGTGTAAATACAGTTTTAATGTCGAAAAACAGTTCTATTTGAAATAATTCAGTTAAGCATAAGCACGCAGTTTAAGTGTAAGTACGGTTTAATTGTCAAAAACGTTTCTATTTCAAGCTATTCAGTTTACTCAATTCATTTTAGCATAAGTATGCTGTTAGTTCTATTTAACCCATAGAGAGGGCCCTTATCAGGTGCTACCACTCCGGGCCAGAGTGGACCTGGGAGCGATGGCAATGAAGGGGCACTCCGCATCCCCCAAAGCTCCAGCATTGCTGGAACCTCACCATTAGATTGTTTAGTGTCTTATCCAGGACACTCATTATGGGGGGCCTTACCCCTCTCCAGAGGTGCAGTCAGTGTATTCTACAGCCCCATCTGACTGGGCAATACACAGATTTAAATGTCAGACAGTTTTATTTCAGATAATTCAGTTCAGCATAGGTACACAGTTTAGATGTCAAAAACAGTTCTATTTCGAGCAATTCAGTTCAGCGCTAGTACGCAGTTCCAATGTCAAAACAGTTCTATTTTAAACAATTCAGTTTAGCATAAATACGCAGTTTAAATGCAAAAATCAGTAAAGTGAAAGAAGCACGGTTTAGTTCTATTTAACCAATAGATAGGACCCTTATCAGGTGCTACCACTCCGAGCCAGAGTGGACCTGGGAGCGATGGCAATGAAGGGGTACTCCGCATTCCCCAAAGCTCCAGCATTGCTGGAACCTCACCATCAGATTGTTTAGTGTCATATCCAGGACACTCGTTGGGGGGGTCTTACCCCTCTGCAGAGAAGCAGTCGGTATATTCTACAGCCCCAGCCGACTGGGCAAGGCACACAACGGTTTTTCCTTACGGCCATTACAGTATAGAAATAGCACTGTGCCCAAGCAAAATTCATCGTATTTGGGGTAAGCGACCCTAAATAAACGCCGGTTTGTTAAGTCGTGACACAGAGTACAGTTTGGCGAAGATGAGATTACTACTCACTTGCAATGATTTGTGAGAGTAAATTGCTAACTAGTATTTTATAGCTTTAAATGAAAATTTCCATTTGAAAAATCTAATTGCAATAACTGTCTGTGTTCATTGTGATTTTTAGTCCCAGTTTGTTTTCAACTTTAAAACACCTTCAGACTCGATAAGATGGATTGATCCGAGAGGAAACAAACATCTCGCCTGTGGCGGATGATCACGGGAGTTATTTTTGAAGCACCTTTTGTATTTTTGAAGTCAGGTTTTATATATTTGATCAATATATACATTTCTCGGCTGACTTTCATTTGTCATTGCAAATTTTAATCCAGCTAAATGCTGGTATTTGTTTTGCCACCTAGAACTACGGAATTCCGCTTTGAGAAGCCTGCTTTGTACATCGCTGTTGCCCAGCAATAATAAAGCCAATCAGATGCGCCTATGACCGAGCGCGTTTCGTGGGTATTTGAACTGCTACCAAGAAGTAAGGCTCTTAAATAATATTACAATATTTTACATTTAATCTCTTTTTCAGCTTTTGGGTAAAGGGGCCCATAGAGAAGGTCAAGAGTCACAAAAGTTTAAAAAATCGAACCAGCTGGTTATAAAACTATAAGCCATCGTTTATTATTGCAACCGAAAAAAACAAACAAAAACAAACAAAAAACCAAAAAACCCTTAAAAAACAAAAGAGGGAGAAATCTGTACTCCCTTAATTATATCGCTTATGATATATATAATTGCGGCAGTGAACTTAAAAGCTTGCGAGGGTTACGATTCCACAAGGCACGCTGTTGCAAACGACGTATTTCTCCTACCGGAGAATGTAAATCGAATGATAGGCTTATGAATCAGGAACACCCTCACAGTGTTCAGGAGCCCATTGCTGAGCGACAGAGTCCTGGAGACATTCCTAGCTTGCCAATAATTCAGTGGCCCAAGGGTAATCAGATACCTTCATGGACAAACTTTGAGGAGGAGCTTTCTTTTTTGTTCACCACCTATCTTGAGGGTCCCATTGATCAACAAATGACATCTTTCTGCAGAATTATATATGATGATTGTCTGAAGTGGTTTGGTGCAGTAACGCATAAAAAAGATATAACCGAAAAACGGCCGAATAGACGACTGATACAGAAGGGAAAGTTAAGATCGGAATAGAGAATGCTGAAACTCCGATTAAAAGAAGCCCCTATTCATGAGAGGTTGGAACTTCAGAATATCCTAAATGATATTCAAAAAAAAGGATTTTGGTGATCTCCAGAGCTGAAAATCAGAGAAAACACCGAAAGAAAAAGCGTCAGGTTCGGAGATCATTCTTCTCAAATCCATATACTTTCGCAAAAAAACTTTTCGTGGAATCAGAGAGTGGCGAGCTTGATGTACCGAAGGATGATGACATACTCAGATGATTTAAACGGTATCCCAATACCTCCTCTAAGAGATTTACCAAAACCCCAAGATCCGACGGTAATGTTTGATAATAGTGGGATAAAACTGAAGGAAGTTCAAGATTTCGTCCATAAGGCCCGCGCAGTTAGTGCCCCGGGCATGAATAGGATATAGTACAAGTTATATAAAAACTGCCCATGTGTCATCAGGAAACTCACTGTCCTCCTTCAGCAGGTTTGGAAGAAGGGTATTGTACCCAAAGAATGGTGTCTGGCTGATGGTATTTGGATACCAAAGGAAATGCAGTCAAAAGGTATTACAAATTTTCGCTCCATATCCCTCTTAAATGGAGAGGAGAAAATATTTTTTGGAGTTCTTGCTCGCTGTATGACAACCTTTCTGATGAGCAATCATTATATAGGTACATCTGTCCAGGAGGCTGGGATTCCTGGCTTACCCGGATGTCTGGAACATTTACAAAGGATATGGAACTCAATACTCTCAGCCAAAAGGGAGAAAACAGAACTACATGTAATCTGGTTTGTTCTTGCCAATGCATACGGTTCAGTTCTACACCACTTAATTCGAATGGCCCTCGATTTTTTCAACTTCCCGAGCAAGGTTGGGGAAATCATAATGAAATCCTTCAATTCTGTCTCTACGAAATTTACCGTTAAAGACTATACTACTAAGTGGCAAGCACTTGAGATCGGTATCATGATGGGCTGTGTGATTTCCCCACTTCTTTTCGTTCTGGCCGCCATAGAACTCATATTATGAGGTGCACCAAATACGTCGAAAGGAGTGATGAAAAATGAACATCTGACGCTCCCTCCTTCCAGAGCTTTTATAGACGACATCACCATTCTTGTCCCGCCTAAAATCGCTGCCGATGGTTTACTACAAAGTTATGACCTTTTCACATGGTCGAGAATGAAGGCTAAGCCAAAGAAAAGTCGAAGCCTATCGTTAGTCGGAGGATCTTTTAGGGAGATCCATTTCAAAATTGGGGGTGATACAATCCCAAGTCAGAGAGAAGCCGGTAAAGAGTATCGGACGTCTTTATTCAATATCACTGACTGATCGTCATAGGGGTCCAGAGGTCCAGAAGGTAGCCTTGAAGGGTCTTAAATCAATTAAAAAAACTTATCTAGCCGGAAAGATGAATGCTTGGAGTTACCAACATGGTCTGCTACGGCGTCTTTTGTGGCCCTTACAGATGTACGAGATTGCGCTATCTCACGGTGAGCAGATTCAACAATATAGCAACAAATACCTGCGTGAGTGACTCGGAGTTCTTCCTTGTTTTTCGAAAGTAGGTTTGTATATCAATTCTGGAAACCTACAGCTCCCAATATCTTCAATGGTAGAAGAATTCAAAATTGGGAAAGTACGCCTTCACATGATGATGGACTCAGCCGACGAGATCATTCGGAAGGCGTATCCAGAAATAAAATCAGGTATAAATCAGGAGGCGGAATGCAGCCTACGAATCAAAGACATCATAGGCGTCATGAAATTAGCAGTATTCTCCAAAGTGGGCGCAAAGGGAAAAAGAGACATGGGGACCGAAGAAGTCAGGATGTTTGAGGAGGAGCAAAGAACAACCAGTATCGTTACTCAGGCCAAACAATGCGCTTGGACAAAATGGAATGATATAATTAAATTATCGTGGAAATCTTTAATTCCAATGGAACCACTGGTGATATCATTCCTTCTTCGCTCTACTTATGATCTCCGACACGAGACACTGAGTGCCGACTGCGTGGAAAAGGGTTGGATATGTTATGTGATTCCTAGCAGTGTCTCGTAGCGGTTTTTCTTCCGCTCGTGTTCTTCCTTCCGGTTTTCTTCCTTGGGGACAGTCAATTCTATGAGGAGGACACTCTTTTGAATCGGACCATGCTACAATGTCCAGCCGCTTTTCTGTTTGAATAATATGAACTGGAAATTGTAGAGATATCTTGAGATCCGCTGAAACTTTCATTACTAGCTCCATTCAGTAGCTTCATATTGGAATTTTTTTGTTTCCTCACAGGGTGTTCACCTTCCTTGAGAAACTGAATAATGGGTTCTTTGGCTGTAACAGGTTGCTGGTTTGCTGTCTCACATTGTGCTCTTAACAACTCTATGACCACCTCTAACACCTTGTTATGTCGCCATGTGTACATCTGAAGCGATTGTGGATATGCCGATAGTACATGGCACAAGGTACCCCGATCAATTTTACACGACAAGCACAGGCCCGAATTGGTATATCCCCATAATTTTAGGTTGGTCGCATTTGGTAAGAAATCATAAGTAGAGCGAAGAAGGAATGATATCATCAGTGGTTCCATTACAATTAAGGATTTCCACGATAATTTAATTAGTTCGATATCATTACATTTTGTCCAAGCACATTGTTTGGCCTGTTTAACAGCACTGGTTGTTCTTTGCTCCTCCTCAAACATCCTGACTTCTTCGGTCACCATGTCTCTTTTTCCTTTTGGGCCCACTTTGGAGAATACCTTTTTTGCTCGTGTTACCCAGCCCGGCTCGATTGGTTTGAGTGACGCCTATGATGTCTTTGATTCGTAGGCTGCATTCCACCTCCTGGGCGGCCTTAACGGCCGACCACTTTGTACCTGATTTTATTTCTGGATACGCCTTCCGAATGATCTCGTCGGCTGAGTCCTTCATCGTCATGTGAAGTCGTACTTTCCCAATTTTGAATTCTTCTGCCAGTGAGGATATTGGGAGCTATAGGTTATATATATATACATATATGATTCTTCTAAATACTCTGCTTGGTAGTGCCAAGAGTGGCAGTGACGCCTTGAGCTACCGAAACTGTGTTATCCCCCCTGGTTGGCGGGTGATGAGGGCAGGGTATCGCACGTGCTTTCACACGTTGTATGATGAAAAAATATATACACAAAAAATTTATAGGTACAGTTTATATAATTTGTTGTAAATTTGTTTTTCGCAAAAACATTGTTCCTGCTACATTTTCAGTTTTGGTTAGCGTTTTCAAGATGGATCCTTTATTGGTTATTTGTGAATTCTTACAATGTCGAGTAATTTTCCTGTTTTGCCCGTGCATATTTTTTTTAAAAGTCAATGCTTATTGCACAGAAGATTAGATTCTTGGATTCGCATGTCATGCTAGAGTTAGGTGTAAGAGTTTTCTAGTTTTTAAGTCAATGTGATCTCCTTCAATAAGAAGGTAACAAGTTCCACATTTCGGCTCGTTGCATTTTTCGACTAACTCTTTTTTTCTTCAGACACATATTATGCTTTGGTAAGTAGCATTTTAAGTTCGGACTTTGACGTTTATTTTTTATTATGTCTGACTTGACTATCCATTCTTTTTCTTCTTCAAAAATAGGGAAGAATCTTTCGGCAGTGTCCAGAATATTCTTTTTTTATTGTGTGTAACCACGAACGGAATTTTGGCATTTTCTATTATGGGAACATTTTGGTTCAGTGGTTGGTATTTTTTCATTTTTGATGCTGGCATTGACGAGTTTTTGTGGATAATTTTGCTTTTCCAAGAGGATCTCCGAGAAGTTTTTTCCTCTTCAAGTTGTGTCTTTTTTCTTGATGTTCTTCATCTTTTAAACTTATGCAAATACGTCATCGTATGATTTAAGATGATTTAAGTCTTTTATTATTTTGGTATCCCCTATTTCTCTCTCTCTCTCTCTCTCTCTCTATATATATATATATATATATATATATATATTACGTTGCTTCATTTTCTGATTCAATTTGTTTCCTTAGATAATTATATCAGCAGAGTAGAGGTCTAGGGTTAGGGTTAGGAGTTATGACTTAGGGTAAAGGAAGTAATTTGATTCAATAAATTCGTATTATTTCTTATAATTTCTAATTAATATTTAAATAGCTAATAATGGAAGAGTTGAAGTTTTGGCTTATGTTTAGGGTTTCGAGGTATGTATATACCCAGTTCCTCCGCCACGAGCAGAATGTGACACAAGGGATGTGACAAGTGAATTAAAAAGGGTTTGAATACAGTTTTCCTTCTCATCTAATCTTACCAATGCTAAAAAACCTAGTTTTTTTCTATGACCCATAGAGGGCGGGCGGAGGAGAAAAGATGGATTCATAGCTACCCCAATGGCGGAATATTCGTGCTAGATTTGTACTCGGCTCGCCGATCCCATTTCCTGCGAGAATAGCCATCACGCTAAGTTCGACTCTGTCGGGCTATGGAAGTAATTTTGTTCAATAAATTTGTATAATTTCTTATTATTTCTCATCAATATTTAGATAGTTATAATCGGCAAGGTTGAATTTAAGATTTTGATTTTGTATAAGGGAGATACTTCCATCTTATGAATTATTATTGATTCATTAAATTGTTATTTTTGAAATTATTAAATATTGGCGGAATTGAATTTATGAATAGCGTTTATAGTAAGTGTAAGTAAAGCAGTTTTATTTAAGGAAAAGAATCTGATGTGTTAAAATCAATGAATGATTCATTTTTCTAATGTGAAATTTTTTGGAACGCTAAAATTGACGTTACCATAATAGTCAATATATGAATTTAAATTAGAATTCTCGACTTATGCAAGAAAAACTATCACTCTGAAATTTCTGCTTATAGAACGAATTAAGACATGAAGATTAATTTTTACATTTGTCTCTAAACCAAAAGGCCAAGCTAAAAGACCAGTATTCTTTTAATTCAAATAATTCTCTAACAGAACTTTTTGAAAATTTTTGCATGTTAATTCTTTTTGGGAAAAGCAGGAATCTTCAAATAATAATCTTTTAAATAGACTTGTTCATATATAAACTTGCACACTTCACCTGCCAAGAAAAGATAAAAATATGATTGAAGGCAAAATTAGTCATTTGTTGGCTATTTTTCTGTGTTGTCTTATGAATCAGACATAAAACATCAAAGGATTATGAATCCTCTTACAAATGACATAGCCTGTGTTATGATTAAAAAAGCGACAATAATAATGGTTTAGATCGGAAGGCTTCTTGTAAAAATAAAAAAAAAATGGTTGTGATATTTGGGAAGAATACTTGGTTCTAGTATAATTTTAAATTAGATTTATAGCTTTGATTATCTTATCAAATTCGTCATAAGCTTCTAAATGCCTATTAATATCATATTGATTAAAAGTTGTTAAAAAGAAGATATAAAAAGCACCCCATATCGAAGAAAAACACTTTCAAAAGAATACGAAAAACTAATATCATGAGTATTAATAGTATATACAATAACAACATCTTTTAGAAGTTTTTTTATTCTATACATTATAGAATAAAAAACCTTTTAATAGTATCACTCACAAAAAGTAGACCATTAACAATTTTTAAATTAGAAGTTAACTTCTTTCAAAAAATATCCCACTCCGATACAATGCAGTTTTTCAATTTTATTGTTAGTGTTATTTTTAGGCTTGGAACTGCAATAGATAAGTGTAACATTGTTCAGTGCTTCTTTTCCTTCTATATCTCAACACCGTAGGTCTTTGAATTTGGTCGCTTGTGACAAATAATTTAACCCAATGATAATTCTGCAACCTTTTTGTAAGTTATTTATTTGCATACGTTCCTCTCACCGACCACACGACATACCTTCCATTCACACATGTTCCTTGGATATTGAATAAGGCAAAAAAATCATGCCAAGTATCGTAGCCTCTTTGCAACAGATTAATGCCCTAAACCTTCGTCAATCGGCCCCTGATCTCACGATTACACTGTGGGGAGCTGGCTTTTTTTTAACCTGGCACACCTTCGCAATGAGACATTCACCATTTCCTCCTCGGTTGAGTTGCGAACATGTTTTTGACGGATTCAGAATCCTCAACCTCGGAGAGAGTTGGTTTACAAGGGGTAGGCTCTACCCATATCTCGCTCTCTGATGATATGCAATCGCTACTTGTATCATCGCTCTTCAAAGATGCGTCATTGCCACAACCGCCGCCCACCAACTCCCTTGAACCAAGCCATGGGCGCTTATCTTTCACGAGCCGAGGTGTACCGTCGACGATCACTGATCGAGAGTGATAATTCCATTTTGAATATTTATGTTCACCAGACCTGTGCTTAAAAAAAAACAAAAACAAACAGCGTCTGACAATCGAACTTGGTACAAATATATACCAATATACAGCTTCCGTAACTGCACAGTTTCTGTACCGTGATCTTCTTCATGGTTCGGTGGCATCTCTTTGCTCTGGCATTTCCTGCGCTGTCGGATACGGACGCCCCATTCATCAAGTAACTGTCGAAACCACTGGTTGCAGAATACCGTATCATCAACGACGAGGAGTTTAGTGGGTTGGGTACATTCGTGGAACATTGACTCTAACCGTTGGATGATGTTCGTAGTGTCTTGCCAAAGTAGCAGTCGACAAATAGCAAACTCTGTGGAGATACAATCCACCAGAAACAGGATACCGTTGCAACGCGTAATGTACATGCCTGGTCTGTTCCATGTCTCACCCACGTCTAGTCTTCCTTTCTGCCTTCGTACCGGAGCTGGGTCCACAGACTGACACACCTCATAACTCCAGATATCTGATCTTAATTATTTTTTCCATACAGACGAGTAAATTCTTTACACATAATACAGTATTCGTTAAATTCCTGGGGGGGCTCACTGCGTTGATGAATTTCCGTCATTTGAGCACGACAATTCCACTTTGGCAATAGCCCATACAAGTTCGATACCTTTTGCATGACGTCAATCCATCTTTGCAGAAATCTGGTTGGCTGTGCTGATGTTTGGCTTTGTTTTGGTTTGGCCTCAGCAGTGCTATGTCGACCGAAAGATAGTACTAACTTCATCGGTGAGTTCAGCGTGTTCAGCTTGCCCCTTAAACCTCTTTCATTGGGCCGAAGAAATGATAATCTGAACGCACTAAATCTTTCCAATCGATAATGTCCTCCTTTTAAAAGACAATGCTCGATCACACACTAACATCAAGGAAGGGAAGACAATCATTTCATTCAAGTAGACAACTTTATCGTATCCCCCATACTCATCAGATTTAGGGATGTGATCCACAGGATAAGCTGGATTTTGATGTATGATACATGTTTCTGTCGGTAATTATTCTTGTAATGAAGAAAAAAGCATTACTTTTTGACATAAGGCATTACGTCCCAGAGAAGACATTGACAGACTATATGTATCAGGAAAAGATGGAGGACCAGGACTTGCTAGCATCGAAGACAGCGTTGACGCATCGATACAACAACTCGAAGACCACATAGAAAAACACGAAGGAGGACTGTTTACAACCATCAGAAACAATACTGACAACACCATGGACAACAGAATGACAATAACTAGGAAACAAAAATGGGAAGAAAAACATCTCTATGAGCGTTCTTAACGACTAATAAACAACATCTTGCGCGAGATACCTGGGCATGGCTAAGAAAGGGAAACTTTAAGAGAGAAACAGAATCTCTCCTAATAGTAGCACAAAACAACGCCGTAATAACCAATCATATCAAGACGAGAATAGATAAGACGCAACAAAATTGCAAATGTAGGCTCTGTGGTGATAGAGATGAAACCATTAATCACATAATAAGCGAATGCAGCAAATTAGCGCAGAAAGAGTAAAAGACTAGACACGACTGGGTGGGCAAGGTGATCCATTGGGAGATGTGCAATAAATTTAAATTTGACCATACGAACAAATGGTATATGCACAACTCAGCATCTGTCCCAGAGAATGAAACACATAAACTCCCATGGGACTTTGACATACAAACAGATCACCTAATCTCGGTCAGAAGACCAGACCTTATAAAATTCAGCAGAAAAAAAAGAGAGAATTTGCAAAATTGTTGACTTTGTTGTCCTGGCTGACCACAGAATAAAAATGAAAGAATGTGAAAAGAAAGATAAGTACCTGGACCTTGCTAGGGAATTGAAAAAAACTATGGAATATGAAGGTGATAATTATATCAATTGTGATTGGTGCTTTTGGTACAGTAACTAAAGGATTATTAAAGGGACTGGATGACTTGGAGATTGGAGGACGAGTGGAGACCATCCAAACTACAGTATTATTGAGAACGGCTAGAATACCGAGAAGAGTCCTGGAGACTTGAGGAGACTTGCTATCACTCAAACTCCAGTGAAAGAGTATCAGCTAAAACTGATGCCAAAAACTCTAATAACAATAATAATAATAACAATGAAACTTCTCTGAGTTTGGGATACAAACGGATCACCTAACCTTGGTTTGACGAGAAGACGTTGTGATAGTCAACAAAATAAAAAGAAAACCAGCTGATTAGAGGACTTTATCATCCCAGCAGACCACAGAATTAAAATAAAAGAAAGCGAAAAGAGAGATAAGTACCTAGACCTTACCAGAGAACTAAAAAGCTATGGAATATGAAGGTGACGGTGGTACCAATGGTAGCTAGTGTCCTTAGGACAATCTCCTAAGGGACTGGAAGACTTGAAAATAAGAGGACAAGAGACCATCCAGATTACAGCATTATTATAATCGGTCAGAATACTGAGAAGAGTCCTGGAGACTTGAGGAGACTTGCTTTCACTCAAACTCCAATGAGAAATCACCAGCTAACGCTAGTGTGAAAAACTCTGAAAAGAGTAAATGATACAAGTGGTAATAGTGGTGACAAAGTAATGATATTTACGAGAAGAAGAAGAAGAAGAAGAAGAAGAAGAAGAAGAAAGGCAATAATAATAATAATAATAATAATAATAATAATAATACAAAATGATTTCATACCTCCATTTTCGATTTAAAACTGGTTTGTATCACGTGTAAGAGTCAATAGGATGATAATAATAAAGATAAAGCTAAAGTAAAATTCTTTCTTTTTCTTTTGATTATTTAAAGCAATTCGAACTTTGTATTCGGAAATAATGCTGGGCCAGAATAGAATTCCATATTCATCCTATAATAATGGATGAGAGCTTGATTCTATTTTGCCACTGGTCCAAGTATACGGGTCTTTATAATAAAAAAGAAAAAAGAAAAAAAAAGGAAAAATGTTCGTTTTTATGTTCCTTCTTTTCAATCCTCCCCACCTATTTTTCTTTTGTGTTACGCCGAATCTTTAAAATGCATATTTATAAACTACAGGAAAAATTCTGTTCATTGATTTGCTTGTTTGTTTGTATATTTTGAGTCCACGGTAGGCAAATTCTTGGGACAATAACGAGCAGAATCTACCTGATAGTTCGATTCTAGTTGAGCTATTTCTAAATGCTGTTGTTTCGGGTTTAAACGTTAATTTCATCATCATGAGCGGTCACCTTGACTTAATTTTTTCGGAGTTCACCATGCACAGCTCTCTTTGATAAAGAAGGATATGCGCTGGAGTCATGACTAATACTTATCTATCAGACAAAATTTTGTTATCAATTGATAATTTTGTTATCAATAAAATCGGCCCGATTATACATGTTAAATTTAGTGCATGAAATATATATATATATATATATTTCGTATGAAATTGTGACATTTATTATATGACAGAGGCAGTAACAATAGTCTGCTAAACTAGCTCAGTAACCATTTCACAACACCTAAAGAGAAAGTCAAGTATTAGTCATTTACTAAATCTATCTTAATTTGGCCTAAAGCCAGAGGTATATGGCATCAGGTGAAAATTGAACTCACTAACAATAGTCTGCTTGCCTAGCTCATTGGCCATTGCACAACGCCTTTATAGGTAAACAACAGGCGAGAAAAATAAAACAAAAACAATCATTTAAAAAAGTTGGATAAAACAACTGTGCTACCAATAAAGACTTTATCAGATGAGGAATCTGATTCCAGCCTGTTTTCAGTGCATCATTACCACTTACACAGAGCATCCCACTATTACTTAACGACACAAATAGACCTTCTTGAGTGTCCTGGGAATGATACAAATATCCCGTAGTTGCATCAGATAGGAATATTTGATACCATACAACAGTAAAAACAATGATTATTATAAGGCTTAGTCTTCTGGTCGAGATTAGGTAATTCGTTTGTATGTCAAAATCCCATAGGAGTTTGTGGGTCTCATTATCCAGTACAGATGCTGGATTGTGCATATACCATTTGTTCGTATGGTCAAATTTAAATTTCTTGCACAATTCCCAGTGGGTCATCTTGCCCACCCAGTCTTGTCTAGTCTTATACTCTTTCTGAGTTAATTTGCGCATTCGCTATTATGGGATTGCTAGTTTCGTTTCTATTACAACACAACCTTCATTTGCTGTTTTTTGTGTCTTATCTATTTTTGCTTTGGTATGATTAGTTCGTATGGCGTTGTTTTGTGCTGCTATTATGAGAGTTTCAGTTTCTCTCTTAAGGTTTCCTTTTCTTAGCCACGTCCAAGTTTTCTAGTGTGAGATATTGCTTATTAGTCACTTAAAACGTCCGTAGAGTTTATTTTCTTCTCATTTTTGTTTTCTGCTTATTGTCATTCTGTTGGTCCTCGTGTTGTCAGTAATGTTTTTGATGGCTGCAATCAGTATTTCTCCGCGTTTTTGTATATAATCTTCAAGTCTTTGTATTGATGTGTCAACGCTGTCTTCAATACTGTTAAGTCTTCTTCCTCCTTTTCTTGACACATATAGTTTGTGAAAATCATCTCTGGGATGTAATGCCTTATGCATGGTTATTAGTTTTCTTGTTCTCCGATCCATTTACTTAAGTTCTTCACTGGTCTACTTCAAGAATAGTCCCGAATATCTTACGTGGCCATATATTTATTCCTTTGATAAGGTTTCTGCACTATAGCTTTATCTCCAGTAGTTTTCTAATTCTCCTGGGGTACCTTTTCTTAAATTTTTCTTTTATCTCCCCTTCTTTGATAGTGTCAACTTCCAAGATGCCCAAGTAAGTTTCCTTTTCTCTGAGCATTCTAAGTCTTGAGTTAGCAGTTCCATTCCGTCCGTCATGTATCATTTGCTGCTTTTCATTACGAGCATGGTACATTTTTCTATGCCAAATTCTATTCCTATGTACTGACTATATATTCTTACTGCGTGTATTAGCGTTTCCAGTTCTTTTTCATTTTTGACAAACAGTTTGATGTCGTCTATGTACATTAGGTGATTGATCTTTTCCGACGATTTACTATGTTTGTATTCAGCAGTGCATTTCTTGATTATTTGGTTAAGTGGCATCTTCGCAATTATAAATAGTAATGGTGATTGTGCATCTCCTCGGAATATACCACTTTGGATATTCGCTTCAGCTAAGCTTTTCCCTCCTGCTGTCAATTCCATTCTCCAGGTTTTCGTTATTATTATTGTTATTTTTAGAGTCTTTCACCGAGCGTTAGCTGATGGTCTGGAGTCTGAGTGGCAGCAAGTTTCCCCAGGTCTCCAGGATTATTATTTTATTCTTCTGGAAGTTTTTCTTACCAGCGCTTGCTGTTGGTCTTTCACTGGAATTTGAGTGACAACAAGTTTCATCAAGTCTTCAGGACTCTTCTCTGTATTCTATCTGATTTTAATAATGCTGTAGTTTGGATGGTCTCCTCTCGTTCTCATTCGCAATCCTTTCATGACTTTACCGAATGCACCTGTTACAATCACCGTCACTTTCATGTTCCATTGTTTTTCAGTTCTCTAGCAAGTTCAACGTATTTATCTCTCTTTTCGTTTTCGTTCAGTTTTACTGTTTGGCCAGCCAGAACGGCAAAGTCCCCAATTCAGTAGGTTTTCTCTCTCTTTTTTCCCCTTTTTTGTTATTGTTGACTCTCACTAGGTCTGGTCGTCTAGTCGAGATGAGGTGATCCGTTTTTATGTCAAAATCCAAGAGAGGTTTGTGTGTCTCATTTTCCAGGACGCGTCCTGGGTTGTGCATTTACCATTTGTTCGTATGGTCATCTATTCTGTCGGGTCTTGTCTATTCTTGCTTTGGCATAGTCTTTATGGCGTTGTTTTATAATTTTTTTTTACTCTTTTGAGAGTTTTTCACGTCAGCATTAGATGACGGTTTTCCCTGAAGTCTGAGAGACAGAAAGTCTCCACAAGTCTCCGGGACTTTTTCAGTATTTTGGCCGATTTCAACAAGGCTGTAAGTTGGATGGTCTCTACTCGTCCCCTTATTTCCTAGTCCTCTCGTCCCTGTAGTAATCCTTTGTTTACTTTACCGAGTGCGACAACTACAATTTGTATCACCGTCACTTTCATGTTCCATAGTTTTTTCAATCTCAAGGAAGAGGTAGAAATAGTTACTTGAAACCATATAATTTTCTATGAATTATTAGCATTTGATAGGAATACTTGAAACGATTTCTGAAGGTAGTGACTTAGAAGAACCCCAAAAAAGAAAGTCATATAGTCAGACGAACAGTTCGAAGAAGACTAGAAAAATATCCCAAAGTTCCAAACCAAAGCTGAACATTATATCTTTAAATTAAATAACTTTCCTATAAATTCCAAAAGAAATACTAAGGGAATAAACAACGAGGTTCCGGTGTTTAAGAAATTTAATGGTGTTGTTCAATCGCTCCTCCATAACCCGTCGAACTGGGTACCCCACTGTTTCTCCTAAGGTGATAGCTGAAGCGTCCCTTATGATAATCAGCTGCTTAGAATCAAAACGAATGTGTTGCACATCCGTTTTAATACTAAGCAACCCTGTAATGGAGGAAAAGCTTGAAGGAAATGTTGTATAGCCATGATACAACTATACGTATACATGTACATGCAGAAACATAATCAACAATAATGACGAACGAACACACTTCTTTAGAAAAATATACCTCTCACACTTTATTCGAAAGGGTTTCGAAAGGGTTATGAAAGGGTTGTGTGTGAGAGGTGAGCTGGAGACTTAACAGACTGCAACATATTGACCCCAAGTTGAAAATTTTGCGTTCGTTCCACTAAAGCAACCGTAATAGTTCAAACAGATTTGTGGTATTTTTCTTTACTAAGCATTTGTTGAGCAGAACTAATCAAGTTTGATAACACACACACACTCACTCACACACACACTCTCTCTCACACACACACATATATGTAGGAAGAAATGAGTTGAATATGACTGAATATACGTCGCAAAGGTAAAACGGAAGAAAAATTTGTTTGATGATTTGTTTGCTAACGCGTTTCGACTTTAATCTTTTTTTGAATGCAAAAGTATTTTATCGAAATTATTTTAGTATGAGAAATAATTATGATAGATAATTTTTGATTCAATTAGAATTTTGGGGTTAAATTATGTTTCTCTTTATAGGGTTGGTATTCGAGTAAGGTCTATTTTTATTCATATTGTGGGATGTATGTCTGTGGATATTTATAGCTTGCGATTTGGCACGGCGAATGAAAGATTCGGGACATACATCCCACAATATGAATAAAAATAGACCTTACTCGAATACCAACCCTATAAAGAGAAAGAGTTATGGAAAAGAGTTATGGATGCGTTCAAATTCTTCATTTAGATATTTGGGGAAGCAGATTCTAAGGGCTCTCAAAAAAAAAAACCCTATGAGAATGCCGTATTTTGTTTTATCGTTGTGGTTCAAATAAAAATGTATGGAATCATTTTTGTTGTTATCTTGAGAGAGAGAGAGAGAGAGAGAGAGAGAGAGAGAGAGAGAGAGAGAGAGAGAGAGCGAGAGAGAGAGAGAGAGAGAGTAAAATAGACTGAGAGAATCAGAAAAAAGATAGAGATACAGTGAAAATGTGTACCAGAAAAGATGAGTTATTTCCAAAATACTTAAAATGACTATTTTAGATTTTATCGATTTTTCAACCCATCAATCTAATAAACTGCAACATGATATTTATTCAATCAGATAGAACTTCCCTCTATCCACACGCCAGAATAAAATAAACTGTATGAACGAAGCATCAAGTAAATATTGAATTCTCTATTATTTGATGTTGAGGAAGCATGTTTTCCTTTGAACAACTTAACAAAGATCTTAAACTCGTGTTTCTCAAATATTTCGAACAGTAAAAACTAAGGCTTACGGAAGATAGCTTAACTTATTGCATTAATAATAATACCTTCCCTCGCTCTAGGTCTTGGACAAAAACCCGGTTAAGAATTGTAAAATTCCGAAAGTAAAACTGAAAATTGAATAATAATTTTAATAATAATAGCAAGTGAAGGTTATGTGATGATAGATACGAAACATTCTATTACATATTCAGCGAATGCAGCAAATCAGTAGAAAAAGAGTTCAAGACAAGACATGATTTGAGAAGGTGATCCACTGGGGATCGCGCAAGAAATTTAAATTTGACTATACTGTTAGATGGTATATGCACAAATTAGAATCCGTCCAGGAGTATAAGATGCAAAAATTCTCTGATCACCTAATCGCAGCTAGTTGACAAAAAAGTAAAGAAAAAGAGAACCTGCTGAATAGTGGACTTTGCTATCTCGGCAGACCATAGAGTGAAAATCAAAGAAAACAAAAAAAGAAACAAATACTTAGATTTGGTCAGAGAACTAAAAAATGTATGGAACAAGAAGGTGAGAGTGATACCAGTTGTAATTGGGGCACTTGGAAGGGTTAGTAAAAGAGGTAGAGGGGTTGGAAATCGGACAACGAGTAGAGACCATCCAAACTACAGCATTGTTGAGGTTGACCAGAGTAGTGAGAATAGTCATGGAGATTGGAGGAGACTTGCTGTTACTCAGACTCCTGTGAAAGACCACTTGTGTGAAAAACTCGCGATTTGTAATATAATAGTGATAATAATTTTGTGACCATTTGACGGTATTTCTCTTTTGAAGAATACAAGGTCACATCTGTGACAGGAGCACAGACATAAATCATCTCTGGGATCTTGGATAGCCACTATACCTTACCCGTGAAAAATTGCAAAGATAACTACAATCAAATGTGGGATTCAAATGACTGATTAGAGAGTCATGACTGAGAAGTGGTCAACAAGGGAAACTTGGGTGACATCACACGAATCTTGGCTTTTCCAAAATAATTATACATCAGAGACGTAAAAAGAAATGGAGTAGAGAAGAAAGCAAAAAAATGTAATCCCCTGCTATTTTAAAAGTAAACAGACCAAGCAAGGATGATTTTAAAGAAAGGTTGGTTTTCTAACCTAGATATAATAGAAATATGTGGACAGGTAAGTCATGAGTAGTATGACCAGTAAGAGCAACTCAAAAGAGATGAAACACAAAATGCTTGAAACCAAACTGGAAATGGAATCTAGAACCACAATACCAATGTTAACACTAAATGATTGAAACATTGTAGAATTTCAGAAAAAATCCTGACCGAAAAAAGGGGACATTACCACTCCCAAGGAATCAAGATTGAAAAAGTTAAGGTCAAAACTGAAAATATACCATCGGACAAAATCCCTAACATAAGCGATCTAATTTATGTAGGAGTAAAACTTGTCAGTTACAAAATAGAAATACAAAAACTGAACGGGAAACGTTGCTAGAATAGATAAATAACATGAAAAAAGAATTGCAAAGATCGAAGAAGGCTCGGAGGCGGACATATACCAGGACTCACTAAGAGCAAAACTCAAGAAAATACCAAATCGGAAAACACCAGGACATGATAGTATACATGGATTTCGGTTTTAAAATTCACGTCTATCCACAATAGATTGTCTTGGCAACTGAGTAAATGCTTATAAGGAGCAAGAATACCCGAATGGATGACGAAGAGAAAAACTACTCTTATCCAGAAAGACCTCCCCAAAAGGAATCATCCCTACAACAAAATGATTACCGTATTTATCTATGATGTGGAAAATACTCATCGCCCACATAATGCCGAGCAGAATAGAAAGGATGCCGCAAGGAAACAAGGGTAACAGTGCATCCTCGAGTTGGTAAAAATACAGCAAAAAAATTTTGTGATGGTATAGATAGATTGCAAAAAGGCCTATGATACCGTCTCACGAACTTTGATTATAGAATTTGAGAAAATGTTCAAAATAACCGACAAAGTCATAAACTTCATGACGAAAACCATGGACGAAAGTGGAATTTGTAGCAGGAGGACAAACATTGAAAGAGGTGAAAATCAAAAGAAGCATCTGCAAGGGACTCATTATCGTTTGTCATGGTAATGATGTCACTCAATTACATATTCAGGAAATGCATAGGTGTCTATGAATTTACAGCATCACAGGACAAGATATACCTCCTCAAGTACATGGATGATATCAAGATATTTGTCTAAAATAAAAAAGAACAAGAAACCTAGCTATAAATTATAAGAATATACTGTAAGGGAATATGAATGGAATTTGGCTTTGAAAAATGTGTCATGCTGTTAATGAAAAAGGGGAAAAGAGAAACAACGAAACGAAGAGAACTGTAAAATCAGGAAAGCATCAGAACACTTGGAGAAAAATAAAAATAAAAATATGTGGGAATATTAAAAGTGGATACTATCAAACAGAGAAGAAAGAAAAAGTAAGAAAAGAGTAAAGTAAAGTTGACGACCGTAGTCGAGGGTGACCCAAAGGCTCCCTTTTTGATAGCTACTACACTAAGATGTAGGTGAGATCGCTACTCCTTTCCCTGTATTGCTCTACTTTACCCTTGATCCGCACCTTATAATGCTGAGTGTTAAGCAAGGAGGCATCAAGTACCATTTTTTGGGTCTTTGGTATGATACGACCAGGGATTGAACCCAGGTCTTCCGGGCCATTAGTGAACGCTCTAACCATTATGCAAATACCTTAGAAAAATAAGAAAATTACTCGAAACCAAGTTCTGCAGCAGAAATCTCGTCAAAGATAAACGTACCTGAGCCGTTCCCCTTGTAAGATACTCTTGACCATTATTAAAACGAACATGGGAGAAACTTAGACTGATGTACTAAAAGATAACGAAATTGATGACGATGCATGAAGCCTTACACTCGATAGAAGAAATATTCGTGTCAAGGATTAGGACTCGCCAGTATTGAGGATTGCATAGGTGCAACAATTCAAGGACTCGAGGAATACACAAAAAAGAGCAAAGCAAAACTAATTGCAACGACCTTTAATTGCAATGTCACTCTTAGTATAAACGGTAAAATAACAAAATCTAGAAAACAAACCTGGGAAGAAAAACCACCGTATGGATACTTCAAGCGAGAAATTGGGGAGAGTGAACTCCAGATGACCTATTGGTTAAGAAGGGAAAGCCTCTTGAGAGAAACTGTATTTCTTTTAATAGCAGAACAAAATAATGCCACAAGGACCAATTGTATCAAAGCAAAAATTTATCAAATGCAACAGAATAGCAAGTGTAGAATATGTGGAGACAGAGATGAAACAATTCATCTCATAATAAAGCAAATGTAGCAAACTAACACAAAACAAGTATACGACTCGGCACGGCTGGGTGATAAAGACGATCAACAGGGGAATCGTGCAAGAGATTAAAATTTGATCACACTACCAAATAGTATATACACAACCTAAAATCTGTCCTTGAAAATGAAACGCATAAATTTCTCTGCGACTTGGAGATAAAAACATATCACACAGTCACGAGCAAAAGGCCAGCCCTAGTGTTAATTAACAAGAAAAAGAACTTGTCATCGACTATATGTCATTCTAGCGGACCACTGAGGGAAAATGAAAGAAAGCGAAAATAATTACAAATAATAGGATTTTGCCAAAAAGCTGAAAAGAAACAAGGATAACGGAGACACCAATAATAGTTCGGTGCACGGGATGAGAAAAGAGACTGACGAAAATGGAAATCAGCTGAAGAATCGAGACCATTCATACTACTGCATCATTGAGATTGGTCAAAATACTCAAAAGAGTCCTGAAGACCTGAGGAGGCATGCGGTCACTCAAACCCCAGTGAAAGACCAGCAGATACCGCTGCAATAAATAACTTGCAAGGCATCAAATAATAATTATAATGAAGATGAAAAAGAAGAAACTGTACATCTTTTTCATGGAGTTTGTGAATACGTATAATTTTAACATAGCTTGAGGTCCGATGATAATTGTAATAACTTAGTGTCATTAATAAACTTGACAACTGACCATTCCACAGAAAAAACAAAAAAAAAACAACAACAAAAAAACAAAACAAAACAAAAAGATATATTCTCTTCATTTGTAGTATCTTTAAAAATTATTTTTGGTTTTGATGTTTCTGGGGAAGAAAACATCCACACACATACATATACACACAAGTTAGCAAGCGAATCTTTTGAACTCAATGTCGTCTTATCAAATTTCCCTCCTATATTATCATAATAAACAGAAACAAATTTACAGTCAAAATCTAACTGTTAATTTGAAACAATTAATCATTAAAAAAAGAATTAGAATTAAGAGAATTGTTCCTTGGTAAAAGTCATACTTCCAGAGTCACGATATATATATATATATATATATATAAAGAACGAGGGTGGGTACATTCCATGTGAGTTTCTTGGTCAGATTACAAAATTTTCCACCGATCTTCGTAAATATGATAATAAAAATAAAAGAAAATTCTATCAACAATTGGGAGGAGATGACACGAAAACATACCAACAACCGGATGCAAAAGAAATCGAAGGATTTGGGATTAAGATATGGTAACCAAAAAGCCAAAAAAGGCCGAATGGATAAACAATATGACATGAGAACTAGAAGGACTCGAAGAAGGCTCGAAAGCGGAAATACGCATCGATTTACTCAAAACGACACTAAAAAATATCAAACTGGAAAACGCCAGGCCATGGTTTCTGGTTCAAGAAATTCACTACCATTTACGACAGACTAGCTCAAGAAATGAACAGATACCAACAAAGAGCAGACGTACCAGAATGGATCATCAAAGGAAAAACGACATTGATCCAAATGTACCCAAGCAAAAAAACCGCTCCAAACAATTACAGACCCAAATCTTGTCTACCGATGATGTGGAACATATTAACAGCAGAAATAAAGGAAGAGATTTACGACTCGCTAACAAACTGTGGATTGTCCCCTGAGGAACAAAAATGATGTCGCAAAGGTTCCTGAGGCACAACAGAGTTACTTTTCATAGATCAGCACATCCTAAATGAGAGTAAGACCAGACAGAAAAATCTTGCTATGGTCACGATTGATTACAAACCAAAAAACAAATGATATGGTTCTGTAAAACTGGATAATAAACTGTCTCAAAATGTACAAAATATCAGATGAAGTAATAGACTCTATCGAGAAAACCATAAAAACCTGGAGAGTGGAACTGACAGCAGGAGGAAGAAGCTTAACTGAAGCAAAGATCCGAAGAGGTATTTTTCAAGGAGATGCACTATCACCGTTACTATTCATAATTTCCATGATGCTACATAACCACATACTCAGAAAATACACAGCCGGATAAAAACAAGAAAAGATCAATCACCTAATGTACAAGGATGACATCAAACTGTCTCAAAAAAAGAAAAAAGAACTGGAAACTCTAATACACACAGTTAACATATACAGTCAGGACACAAATTAGCACAGAAGGAGTATAAAACTAGACATGATTGGGTGGGCAAGGGGATCCACAGGGAGATATGCAAGAAATTTAAATTTGACCATATGAACAAATGGTATATGCACAACCCAGCACCTGTCCTAGAAAAAGACACACATAAACTCCTATGGGACTTTTACATAGAGACGGATCACCTAATCTCGGCCAGAGGACCAGACCTTATGATAATAAAAAAAAAAACAAAAAAAAAAAACAAACAAAAAACAAGCAAAAAAGAAAAAAGAGAATTAGCAAAATTGTTGATTTTGCTGTCCCGACTGACCACATAATAAAACTGAAAGAATGTGAAAAGAAGGATAAATACCTGGACCTTGCTAAGGAATTGAAAAAACTATGGAACGTGAAGGTGACAATTATATTAATTGTGACTGGTGCTTTCGGTACAGTAACTAAAGGATTTTTAAAGGGAATGGAGGACTTGGAAGTTGGAGGACACGTGGTTACCATACAAACTACAGCATTATTGACAATGGGCAGAACACTGAGAAGAGTCCTGGAGACTTGAGAAGGCTTGCTATCACTCAAACTCCAATGAAAGACCATCAGCTAAAACTGATGTGAAAAACTCTAATGAGTAAATAGTAATGACAAGTAGAATTTATGCCTTAAATTAAAATCTCTGTATACAATGATTTCACTGGAAAAAACACGTACCAGTGCACAGAATGTAAACTATAAACTAAGTAGACAATTTCCATTCATCTAATAACTCTGTAATATCACTAGTTTATTTTTGCCGTTTCTTTTGCGGGTTATCGATTATTTTAAAACTATTTAATTTTTTTCTCTCCAATGCATCTTTTATCCTGACGATGACCTAAATATAAAAATATTTCTATTTTTCTTATCACTTTTGTTCATCAATTTCTCTCTCAGCCTCTCTCTCATTATCTATCCATCTATCTATCTCTTGGGTCATCATTTGGTGAAAACGTTTTCTTGGAAAAACGCATTTTAAGTAAGTTTTAATAATTATAGTCATTTTTAAAAGCGTTGATGGGCTATTCGAAAACGTTGTCAAATGTACTGTTGGAGAAGCATATTCATTGGCCTAATGAAGAATATTTTTGTATCAAAGTGTCAACAATTGGTTGAGTTCACAACTGGTTAATAGGTTTGCATTAAGTTTGGATGGAGAGGGTTTGAAATCTTCAGTGACTTCTTGGGCTTGTTTGGTTGTTTATGTAGATTTGTTTGTGGCTCTCCGGTATTATTTCCAAGAGGTTGTTGGCTATCAAATCACCAGTGAGTTATTGTTGGGTTTATTTGTTTGTGGTTGTCATGTTTTTATTTCAAGCCTGGTTTGTAAAGTTCCGAATCAAATCCAAATG
The DNA here is from genome assembly GCA_963585895.1 of Sepioteuthis lessoniana. Classification (NCBI taxonomy): domain Eukaryota; kingdom Metazoa; phylum Mollusca; class Cephalopoda; order Myopsida; family Loliginidae; genus Sepioteuthis; species Sepioteuthis lessoniana. The sequence goes on along the minus strand of OY757940.1, from coordinate 67,826,419 downwards.
ACACATATGTGTTCAGAATTTTATTGATTTGTCTTCTTTCTTATTCAATTCGTCTTTGAAGATAGCTTATTACTATTTGTAAAAGCAGTTCATTGTTTATGGTAAAATCCATACCAAATTTGGCAGTTTTACCACAAAATATTTTGCTTTCAATAGAGATATAAAAATTTGTTAATATAGATGTCTGTGATTGACGAATTTTTATTTCAAGTCTGGTTTATTAAGTTTCAAATCAAATCCAAATCGCACATACGTTTTCAGAGTTTTTATTGATTTGTCTTTTTTTTCAGTCATAGATTTTGTTTGTTTTTTACAATTCTTTATATAATAGTGCATTTTGCATCTCTGTTAAAGTTGTGGCAGTTGAACGAAAGCGTTGTTTTACTAATATTTAATTGATCTGATCCATAGATTTGATACTGTCTCAGTAGTTATTTAATGTAAAATAAAAGCCTATCCTGGCTTTCCAACATATTGTTTTTGGCGGCGTTCGTATTCCAGAAAATAATCTATATTTTTGCTTCTGCAATTTGATTCGTGGTAATTTAAAAATCTTTTTTGTTGTGAAATTAGCGAAGGAGTTGGTTGATTTGAGGTGTTCAGAGCATAGGCTGTTCTTGATATTCCTGAACTAATTACTGTGATGGTAGATTGTATTAATTATTTTATTATCTCGTTTAGTCGGGCCGCTGTTAACTGTTAAGTTAGCTAATATCTTTGAAGGGAAATGTAAGTCAAATTGGAAAGTTCAAGCGCGTGCACCAGTGATTAGGATTGAAGACCAGTCATCTCTACACAGGAAAACTAAATATAAACAAAATAGATTTATGTCTTGTTATAAGTTTGATTGAGGAAATGAAAAACACGGTAAAAAAATTGGGGACACGTGTGAGATGACGCAGTCACTTAGTGAAATGACATCACACAAACGATATCCTGAATTTAGATATATAAAGATTAGCAAATTTTGAAAAAGTCAGTTGGAGTTTAGTTGGAGGCTGTAGGAGAAGTCGTCAGTTGGGGTTAGACATCATTCAGGACGGGGGTGTCTCTTTGTGTCTCTGTTCATTGACGCTTACAGAATCTCTCTTTCTCTAGTGCTATTGTATGCAGTCTGAACATTGAACAACATATCTGGATAATAAAGCGACAATTTCAATTGGACATATTGTTACACGAATACGTTCCAATAAATGATTGTTAATTGTTGACAGAGAGTTGCCAAAACCCAGTCAACTTGTTCCAACGAATCACTCCAACTGTTAGAAGTTCTGGATGTATTGTGTCATTCCATATCTCTGGATCTTTCAAACACAACGTGGGTATTGAGGGGATTGATAAATAAACTACCAGGAAATGCATGTGGTTGTCATGGAACGAAGGCCACAGTGAAGAACCGTGACAAGCATAGTACCACATTTGGCGCCGTTACCAAGGTAAGACCATATTAAAAGTACCGTGACAACTATTACATTTGATGCCACAAATGTCCTTCACTACGGAATTTCATTTGCCGCTGGTATTTGTGATGGTGACTGCCGTGTTATTACATATTGCATGGTTGGCAAAATTTTGCTGGCTTCATATAGATTACTTTATTATTATTACTATGTTATTACTACCTATCATTAGAGGTGGGTGCAAATTCCGCTGTACCATCTTTTTTACACGATGTTAAGGAATTCTTTAAAGTGTCTTTGACGGTAGCTTAATTCTGCCAGTAAAATCAGATCAATGTTTATGTTAAAATCTTTCCTTGTGACTGGATAAGCCTACATACCAAGTTTGGCAGCTCAACCTCAAAACGTTTTGCTATCTATAGAGATATAGAAATATATTTTGTCTGTGTTGTCTGAACTAACTAAGCAACTATACCGCATGATTATTTTACAAATTGAAGAATTAACTATAAAACAAATTAATAATGTTTAATTGAACGCGAAAAACAAGAAAAAAGGAATTATTATTTCTTTAAAATTATTTTTACGTTGAAAGATTTTCATAGCTCGAAGAAGAAAGGTGAACTGAGAGAGAAAGAGGAAGAGTTAGAAGGGAGGGAAGAAAAAAGAAGGAAAGGGAGAAAGGGAAGTGTGTGGAGGGAGAGAAAGAGATAGCGGGAGTTTGGAGGAGCAAGAGAATGAAGATAGAGACAGAAGAGAGAAAAAGGAAAGGCGATTTTTTCCGTAAATAATTCAAAGCTAATTTGAACGAGGTACTTCGTTCTAAAATTGATTTTGAATAGCGTTTCTTTGGATCCATCCCATACTGTTCTAACCAGGCAGCCATTATTAGCATCATTGGCTAAGAAGAGTCAGTGTTAATCCACTCAGAGTCGTGGGTGTTATTCAGCACATCTGAAAGCTGTCTTTAACCGATTTCCGCTTATCTCCTCTTCCCATTCGTCAATATTATACCTTTTATTTTTAGGCTGTCTCATTCTAGGCTTTTGCACTCATTAAACTTGCATGTTGACTAAAAGAGTTTATTCGGTGTCTCTATACTGAAATCAGAAATTATGCAATCATCTCTCTTGACACTTGCATTCATATGTTAGCACAGACAGACAGACACACACACACACACACACACGCACACACGCACACATATATATATACATATATTTGTATACATATGAGAGTGTGTGTGTGTGTGTGTTCCAGGCTGAAAAAAACAATTGACATTCGCATACGTGTGTATGTGTTCGCTGATCTATAAGTGACCATTGTTATAACATACAGATACATTTACGTGCACTAATTATATCTATCTGAGTATATATACGTGATGCATTCAATAGGTTTCCAGACTTTTTTTGTACAGGCATCTAAAACTGTCATAGACTCTTGAATATTCAGTATGTTCTTGCTATACATCTTATGAGATGACTGACCATTTTTTATGATTTCAGGTTCGAATGAACAGCTACAGCAGGAATTTGAATACACCCTACTAAAGCCTGCTTGTCATAGCTGTTGAATTTCAAAAATGCAATCTGGACGGGAGGAGATTACTTTGAAGGGGACTAAAGTTTCATGTGTGTACTATCAATAAAAGTGCCCATACGAAAAAAGTCTGGAAACTTATTAAATGATCCTCGTATATATATATGTATATATATATATATATATATATATATATATATATATATATATATACGCACGCTTTCACACATATTTCTCAGTGAAAATATATGCGTGCACGAGTGCATTTACACATGTATTTACACGTATACGTATACATACATATATATATATATATATTTTGAAATGATAGATTGTGGTGATTTTGACAATATGATAGAAATATGAGGAAAGTTGGATAAATCAAACACTTAACTCCCATTTAGATGTGTGATTTTTCGCTTTTTTTATTCCAAAGAACTTTTTCTAAGTGAAACTGTTTTCTGAGTTTTTCTATTTATAAACAAATGAAGAAATCTATAAGATGGTAGAGAGGATACAGGTGTAGCAGGAATAAGGAGATGGTTTAAAGTCAAATGTGCCAGGTTTCATCAATATATTTTTTTGTGAATATGGAAATAGTTTTAGTGTGCTGATGGGAAAGAAATAGGGAAGGGGTTTTGGCGTTGTAATAATGCACAAACAGACGTGCATCGACAAAAGTAATTCAGTTCTAGAAGACAGAAACACTTATGAGATATCTAACCTAACCATTATCAACAAAGACATTATTTCCTTCGACAAACTCTTTTTAAAAAACTCGTAAAGAATAAAAAAAACCCTGAACATCCCTCATTGAACACCACCCTACAATCCCAACATCGTATGGCCTACCCAGAATCTATAAACCAACCCCACCGACGACCCATTATCCCCAGCATCTACCCACTAACAATTATAACATACCACTCTTCGACATCACAAACCATTAAAACCTTTCAAACATCTCAAAACGAACCAACAACGAAATCGCCTCTCACACAGGCATATAATCTATCCCATGCAAAGATTGCAACAAACATTACATCGGCGAAAACCAACGCAATCTAGAAAAAAGAATCTACGAATACAAACGATCCATCAAAACAAATGACGATCGGAATGCCCTTTTCTCCCACATGTTAGAGTTCAAACACACATTCAATTTTCCCAAGTCATTCTAATCAAACCAGTACACTGCAAAAAATCCCGCAGACTATTAGAATCTGCGGTCATTTCCAAAACAAACCATATAAGACAACGTCCAGAATTTTATCAGATCTCACTATACCTGACGAACATTACACTACACTAAAGCAATATCATAATAGAAAACGGATTAAAAAGACGTTTCTCCACTCTGTGCCACCATACTTTTGAGAATTCTTTCTTTATCTCTTTCTCTTTCACCTTTTCACTACTCTTGCCGCCTAGACATCACATTATAGACAAAGTTCTGCGAGATCAGATTATAGTCAATATCTTTTGGCGAAATAAGATATACCGAAACCCCTTTCACCTCCATCTTTCTCTTTTTCTTTTCCATCAGCCCACTAAAACTATTTCCTCTTTCACAGAAAAAAAAATCTTTAATGAAACCAGACACATTTGACATAAATCCCAGCTTCTTCCTGCTACACTTGTATCCTCTCTATTATCTTTTCAATTTCGTCATATATTTATAAGCAGAAAAACTCAGAAAACGGTTTCGGTTTGAAAAAGTTCTTTGTAATAAAAAGAGCAAAATATCACACATCTAAATCGGAGTTAAGTGTTTGATTTATCTAACTTTTTACACTTATATATATATATACAACAAACAAACATATCCTTAACTCTAATGGGATGTTTACAGACACTAACTTAGAATTAAAACCCAAACAATACAATCTTTACAGAAAAACAAACTAACAAACCAATAAAAACAAAAAACAGCCAAAACTGAACATCCAAGTCACCTGAAGAGGATGTAGCTGTTGGAAACACAAGTAGGACACGAGTTTATGAAATAATAATAATTTGTGAGAAAATTGGGATCCCCTCAAAAAGCACGAAGAAAAAGTCAAAACCAGGAAGAGAAACTCGACCGGAAACGCAGATAAAAAAAAATCTTCAGAAACTGGCCAAAATGATAAAACAAGAGAAAGAGGCTGGAATATGTTGAAACAGAAAGGAAAAGGCAACACGAGAAAAAATAACAGTACAACTTGAGAAAAAAAACAAACAGAAAGTACTGGCGAAAAAAGGAAGATTAAAGAGATATCGATAAAGGGTAAAACAATACAGACAAAACAGGTTATTCAAAAAAAAACAAAAAACGAAAGAAAATTTTATCAAAAATCGGGAGGTGACGACATGAAAACATACCAACAATCGGATGCAAGAGAAAGCAAACGATTTGGGACTAAAATATGGTAACCAAAAAGCCAAAAAAGGGTGAATGGATAAACAATATGACATGAAAACTAAAAGGACTCGAAGAAGGCCTGAAAGCGGAAATACACATCGATTTACTCAAAACGACGCTAAAAAATATCAAACTGGAAAATGCCAGGCCATGATGGAATACATGGTTTCTGGTTCAAGAAATTCACTACCATTTACGACAGACTAGCTCAAGAAATGAACAAGTGCTTACAAGGAGCACAAGTACCTGGCTGGATGACCAAAGGAAAGACGACATTGATCTAAAAGTACCCAAACAAAGGAACCGCTCCAAACAATTACAGACCCATTTTTTTGCCTACAGAAAATGTGGAACATATTAACAACAGAAATAAATATACTACTCTCAAACAAGTCGCAGACTGTTCCCTGGGGAACAGAAAAGATGCTGTAAAGGATCCTGACGCACAGCAGAGTTACTTTACATAGATGAACACATCCTAAATGAGAGTAAGACCAGACAGAAAAATCTAGCTATGGCCTGGATTGACTACAAAAGCATATGATATGGTTCTGCAAAGCTGGATAATAAACTGCTTCAAAATGTACAAAATATCAGATGAAATAATAAACTTTATCGAGAAAACCATGAAAACCTGGAGAGTGGCAGCAGGAGGAAGAAGCTTAACTGAAGCAAAGATCCGAAGAGGTATTTTTCAAGGAGATGCACTATCACCGGTACTATACACCAAAATGACAATAAGTAGGAAACAAAAATGGGAAGAAAAACAACTCTATGGGCTTTTTAAACGACTAATAAACATCTCGCACTAGAAAACCTGGACGTGGCTAAGAAAAGGAAACTTTAAGAGAGAAATAGAATCTTTCCGAATAGTAGCACAAAACAACGCCATAAGAACCAATTATATCAAAGCGAGAATAGATAAGACGCAACAAAATAGCAAAAATAGGCTATGCGGTGACAGAGATGAAACTATCAACCACATAATAAGCGAATGCAGCAAACTAGCACAGAAGGAGTATAAGACTATAGATACGACTTGGTGGGCAAGGTGATCCACTGGGAAATGTGCAAGAAATTTAAATTTGTCCCTACGAACAAATGGTATATGCACAACCCAGCACCTGTCATAGAAAAAGACACACATAAACTCCTATGGGACTTTGACCAACAGACACTTAATCTAAGCTCGGCCAGAAGACCAAACCATAATAATCAACAAAAAAAAAAAAAAAGAGAATTTGCAAAATTGTGGAATTTGCTATCCCGGCTGACCACAGAATAAAACTGAAAGAATGTGAAAAAAAAAGGGATAAGTGCCTCGACCTTGCTAGGGAATTGAAAAAAAACTATGGAACATGACAATGAAAATTATACCAATTGTGATTGGTGCTTTTGGTACAGTAACTAAAGGAATATTAAAGGAATTGGAGGACTTGGAATTTGGCGGCCGAGGGAAGACCATCCAAACGACAGCATTATTGAGAGCGGCCAGAATACTGAGAAGAGTTCTGGAGACTTGAGGAGACTTGCTGTCACTCAAACTCCAATGAAAGATCATCAGCTAATGCTGATGTGAAAAACTCTAAAGGAGTAAATAATAATGATAATGATAATAATAATAATTAAGGCCATATGCTAATAACCATGCATAATGTCTTACATCCCAGAGATGAAATTGACAGACAATATATGTCAAGAAAAGAAAGAGGATGAGGATTGGACAGCATTGACGACAGCGTTGACTCATTGATACAACGACACTGAATAGAAAAGCACGATGGAAGACTGCTAACAGCCACCAGAAACAATACTGACAACACGGAAATAACCAGAAAAAATAAGAACAAAAACAACTGGGTGGGCAGGGTGATCCACTGGAAATTGGGCAAGAAATTGAAGTTTGACCATACGGACAAATGGTATATGCACAACCCAGAATCTGTACTAGAAAATGAGACGCACAAACTTCTCTAGTATTTTGAAATACAAATTGATAATCTAATCTCAGCCAGACAACCAGATCTTGTAATAATAATAAAAAAATCTGAACTTGTCAAATTGTGGACTTTGCTGCTCTGGCTGACCATAGAATAAAACTGAAAGAAAGCGAACAGAAGGATAAATACCTGGACCTTGATAGGGAAGAGAAAAAACAAAACAAAACAATGGAACATGAAAGTGACAGTGATACCAATTATAATTGGTTCTCCTGGTACAGTCACCAAAGGACTAGAAGACTTGGAAGCAAGAGGACGAGTGGAGATCATCCAAAGTACATCATTGTTGAGATCGGCCTGAATACTGAGAAGAGTCCTGGAGACTTAAGGAGAATTGCTGTCACTCAGTTAACGCTGGTGTGAAAAACTCGAAAAGGAGCGAATAATAATAATAATAATGAGATATAAACGGATCCCCTAATCTCGGCCAGACAAAAAAGAGAGAACTTGCAGAATTGTGGACGTTGCTGTCTCGGCGGACCACAGAGTAAAATTTAAAGAATGCGAAACGAGGGATAAGTACCTGGACCTTGCTAGGGAATTGAAAAAACTGGGGAACATAAAAGTGACGATTATACTGATTGTAACTGGTGCTCTTGGTACAGTCACCAAAGGATTGATAAAAGGACTGAAGGACTTGGAAATAACGGGACGAGTGGAGACTGTCCAAACGACAACATTGTTGAGATCGATCAGAATACCGAGAAGAGTCCTGGAGACTTGAGGAGACTTGCTGTCACTCAAACTCCAGTGAATACTATCAGGTAATGCTGATGCGAAAAAACTCTCGAGGATAATAATAATAATAATAATAATAATAATAATAATAATAAAAACTACGAAAACAAGCCCGAATGATGAAGAGAGGCGCTGAAATAAGCGGGGGGAAGAAGGAACCGGCCACATGGGGAAAAATAACAGTACAACTTGAGGAAATAAACCAGAAAATACTAGTCAAAGAAGGAAGATTAAAGAGATATAGACAAAGGGTAAAACAGTACAGACAAAATAGGACTTTCCAAAACAACGAAAGGAAATTCTATCAACAATTGGGAGGGAGTGACACGAAAACATACCAACAACCGGATGCAAAAGAAACCGAGCGATTTTGGGCTAAAATATGGGAACCAAAGAAACATAACGAAAATGCTGAATGGATAAACAACATTACAAGAGAGCTAGACGGACTTGAAGAAGGCCCCAAAATCGAAATACACGTCGACTTACTCAAAACAACACTAAAAAGAATATCAAACTGGAAAGCGCCAGGCCATGATGGAATACATGGCTTCTGGTTCAAGAAATTCACCTCCATTCACGACAGACTAGCACTAGAGATGAACAGATGCTTACAAGACGCGCGCGTACCTGAATGGATGACCAAAGGAAAGACTGCATTAATCCAAAAGGACCCTAGTAAAGGAACTGCCCCAAACAATTACAGACCCATAACCTGCCTATCAATGATGTGGAAAATACTAACAGCACAAATAAGGAAAAAAATCTACTATTCGTTAACAAGCCGCGGATTGTTCCCGGACGAACAGAAATGATGCCGCAAAGGATCCAGAGGCACAGCAGAATTGCTCTTCCTAGATCAACATATCCTAAATGAGAGCAAGACAAGACGGAAAAATCTAGCTATGGCCTGGATTGACTACAAGAAGGCATATGATATGCTCCCACAAAGCTGGATATTACACTGTCTAAAAATGTACAAAATATCACATGAAGTCATAAACTTCATCGAACAGACCACGAAGACCTGGAGAGTGGAACTGACAGCAGGAGGAATAAGCATAGCTGAAACAAAGATCCAAAGAGGCATCTTCCAAGGAGATGCACTATAGCCCTTAATATTCATAGTAGCCATGATGCCACTGAACCACATACTCAGAAAATGCACTGCCGGATACAAACTCAGCAGATCGCAAGAGAAGATCAACCACCTAATGTACATGGATGACATTAAATTATTTGCAAAAAATGAAAGAGAACTGGAAAGTCTCATACACGCAGTTAGAATATACAGTCAGGACATAGGAATGGAATTTGGCATAGAAAAATGTGCCATGCTCGTCATGAAAAGTGGAAAACGACATATGACTCACGGAATGGAACTACCAAATCACGACAGAATTAGGACGTTCGAAGACAATGAAACTTACAAATACTTGGGCTTCTTGGAGGCTGACACCATCAAACAAGTACAAATGAAAGACATAATCCGAAAAGAATATCTCAGGAGAACGCGAAAACTACTCGAGACAAAAGTCTCCAGCCCAAGCATTTATTCCTTTGATGAGGGAAACTTCATCAAAGATACTCGGGACCCTTTCTCAAGTGGACCAGAGAGGAACTTAAACAAATGGACCAAAGGACAAGAAAACTAATGACCATGCATAAGGCATTACACCCCAGAGACGACGTTGACGGACTATATGTATCTAGAAAAGAGGGAGGAAGAGGACTTGCAAGCATCGAAGACACCGTTGACGCATCCATACAACAGCTCGAAGACTACATAGAAAAACACGAACGAGGACTAATTACAACCATCAGAGTCGATGCGGACAACACGATAAACGAAAGAATGACAACAACTAGGAAACAAAAATGGGAAGGAAAACAACTCTATAGCCGCTTTAAGCGTCTAATAAACAACATCTCGCATCAGAAAACCTGGACTTGGCAAAGAAAAGGAAACCTTAAGAGAGAAACGGAATCCCTCCTAATAGCAGCATAGGACAACGCCACAAGAACCAATCATATCAAAGCGAGAATAGATAAGAATGAAATAAAACAGTAAATGTAGGCTATGTGGTTACAGAGACGAAACGATCAATCACATTATAAGCGAATGCAGCAAATTAGCACAGAAGGAGTACAAGGCGAGACACGACTGGGTCGGCAAGGTGATCCACTGGGAAATGTGCAGGAAATTTCAATTCGACCATACAAACAAATGGTATATGCACAACCCGGTGCCTGTCCTAGAAAATGACTCGCGTAAACTCCTATGGGACTTTAACATACAAACGGATCCCCTAATCCCGGCCAGAAGACAAGACCTCATAATAATCAACAAAAGAAAGAGAATCTGCAAAATTGTTGACTTTGCTCTCCCGGCGGACCACAGAATAAATCTGAAGGAAAGTGAAAAGGAGGATAAGTACCTCGACCTTGCTAGAGAATTGAAAAAACTGTGGAACATGAAAGTAACGATTGTGCCAGTTGTGATTGGTGCGTTAGTCACAATAACTAAAGGATTATTAAAGGGCCTGGAGGACTTGGAAGTTAGCGGACGGGTAGAGACTATCCAAACGACAGCATTGCTGAGGACGGCCAGAATACTGAGACGAGTCCTGGAGACTTGAGGAGACTTGCTGTCACTCAAACTCCAGTGAAAAACCATCAGCTAATACTGATGTGAAAAACTCTAGAGGAGTAAATAATAATAATAATAAACCTAAATACCAATTTTGCGGACCTATTCATCTAAAAAATATTTACTTTTCTCTCTTTGGACCAACAACAACCTTTTTATACAGAAAAGAATTCCGCCAAAGAAAAAACAGATCGGCGAGGAAATACTTGCAACGCTCACAAAAATAAACGAGAAAAAGATTTATTGAAGATCATATAAAAAAAACTAAACACAAAAATTGACACCATCACTGACCACCTAACAAAATGAAACCAACCAACACTATACGAAATCCCAAGTAGAATATTTTGAAATACATGACGGATATCTGCTGAATAGAGGCAAAATCTATGATCAAAAGAATCCAACAAAACACAGAAAAAAAACTTAAAATGTGAGGAATTTTCAGAAATCAAAGGAACATAGCATCCTTCAAAACTATCAAAAGCAAGGAAACATCCATGATTTATAAAGATTCAATTAAAATAGATGAAATCTTTGTATAAAAAAATCTAAGGTAAAGATCATACCACAAGGCACAAAGAAGCAAAAAAAAAAAAAAGGGGGAAAATTTAACCTAACAAAATTAAAAGTTCAGGTAGACCTATCAGAAGACAGAGCAACCCATTACACTACAAAATATCTACAAAATAGACCTAGAACTATTAACTGAAAGCAAATAACTGACCTTCAAAAACACAATTCCTATTGGAACTGTGATAAAAAGAATGTAGAGAGAAACCATTTTTTGGCCCAACCACCATATATATCCACAAATCAGGGATGGGTTAAATAACATCCATAATAATGTATCCCATAACGGGAAAAGAAAACACATAACAACAAGACGGTAAGTCTTTTCTTTGGCAATCCTAATCCCCCAAGAAATAATAACAAGAAACCATTTTTAGGCAACACAAGCCGAATAAAAAATCAGTTTAAGCAACATATCGAACAAAATCAACAGCATAAAACCTAAAATAATATTTTTTCAACATATAAATAAGACAAAAATCAAATCGATTTATTAAAACTAGGTCTACGATTTTGCTCTGCTCAAAAAAGCAATTGAGGAGAATTAATAATAGACCTCAAAGAATCTGAATGAAAATTTAGCTTGAGAGAGATAACAAAAAAAAAAAAAAATAAAAAAATAAATACAGACGACGAAAAATGAATCCAAAAGTATTAACAGTGGGTTAAAAACATTCTTCGAAAACTGGAACATTAACTTACAAGAAAAAATAAATATACTGTCACGTGGTGTCCCACTGAGACGATAGAAATAAGATTACTACTATCCTCGTGTTTGAATTGGCAAGCCATCAGAGAATGACCGTTAAGACATGAAAGAATGTGGGTCAATCCCAAAGTAGCAAACCCTGGTCAGAATGGAAAAACAGATGTTTGTACTTGGTGACCCGATGGATAAAGAATGGCATACGGGGTGACATCTAGTAGCCCTAAGGAGTCGCCTGACACGGGAAGGAAGAAGGTAGAAGCCAAATGATTGGCTGGGACCCTAAAACGGAAGTGGTACCTTCTTCCCGTCAGGGGAAAAAAGAAAAGAGAAAATTAGTTGTTGGACAGGGTTCGTGGCGGACGGAACTAAAGCCAAGAACTCCGGGTAAAAGAAGAGCCTGTAAAAGAAGAAAGATTCTTCACAGGAATCCATCTAAATAAGATAAGTAACTTTGGGACTGTTTCTCCTTATACCCAATTTTATATACCCTCTCTCTCTCTCTCTCAAGTTGAAGAAAGACTGAAAACGAAAGAAAAGAAAAGAAGAAAGACATTTATGCTCATGTATTATCCATTTATGATATATTTAATACGTTGAAAGTGTATATCTGTGTGTAGTAAAAAGGACTGATATATTTTAATGTTCCCACGAATTCGTCATTTTATGTTTCTGTCCCAGCTTCTATTCGCCTTATGATATGCTCGCTTAAAATTGTCTTATTAATTCCTTTAAATTCTTATACGGGGAACCGGAGTTGCCGACTACTACAACTAATATTATTACATATAAACCTAGAGGTCCATATCTTCCATTGTTCTAGGGGAGGAAGACTAGTGGTCTTGGTGGGTGTGTGGATAGTGTGAAATTTGGAAACCCCTTGCCAGCGGCGGTCAGTCTAGCCATAAATTAGTCCCCCATATAATATGCCAGTTCCTATATGCCTGAGGATAAACTCTGAACGAGGACTTATTCTACAAGGGATCAAGTGCCAACCTGCCCCGTCTTCACACGTGCGAGAATAAAGTCCCGTTCTGGGATAAAAGAAAATTTTAGCGTCACAATACATAATTTCCACTCATCCAAACAAAAGTGATATGAAAAATATACGAGAAAGAACGACATGATTACAAATGTTGTGTTTTGACCTTTTGACCCGGCCAAAAATGCCATTCAAGGTGATGCACCGGAAAGAGGTGACACATTCTAATGGCAGTTATGAGAGGAAATCGCGTGGGCGGAAATTGGCTGATGAAATGGGACGAGGTAAAAATATCACATGATACTCTCATAGACTGACGCACCGGAAGAAAGTGACCTGTGAACTGCATGACAGTTATTTCCGCTTGATGACGATTAAACATTCGATTTCAAAGATCGAGTGGGAGATCGTGTAGGCGTTGAACTATTATATAACGCAGTCAAGACGGAAGTTGAGGCAGTTGGCTGTGGCAGGGGCAGTTGAATTGAGTTCCGGTTCCAGTTGAGTTCGACGCCCAGGGGGCCAGTGGAGTTGCCAGTAGAGTTCCAGACAGTTGGAGACGAGATGCGGTAGAGAAAGCCACACCCGACCGAGGGGGCCCTCGGGAACCCCGATGGAGTTTGGGGGTCCAGAGAAGATGCTGATAAGATGCAGTAAAGAAAGCCAGCATCCAGCAGAGTGGGCCCTAGGCCTCCGGTTGAGCAGCCCTAGAGAACAAGAATGACACAACGTGACGGTCATAACAGTGGGGTCAAAATATTGCAGTTATGTTCGATCTCCAGCTCCATCTCACAGTAAAATCCCACGCAACCTTTTCGAACCCTTGCAATAAAGTGAGAGGTAAATATTTTGTTAAAGAAGTCTTCCTGCGTCGTTTATTACTGCGTCTGTCTTTGTCACTGCGTCTTTATCATTATCCTTGCGTCTGATTAATTCATTGCATCGGTATGTATCCAGCATATATATATGTATATTTCTGCATGAATCAGCAGATGACTATATAACACAAAAAGAAGCAGACAAGGGAAGCGTAGATCTCATTTCAAATAAAATATATTACGGAAAATCCAGGAAATAGTAAGGGATGAAACCAACGACGAATTATTTAATACAAAAATACACAAGGATATAAAAAATTACAAAATTCTGCACAATACACAATGAGACATCAAAAAGGAAAAGGACTTCCTAACTACATTCCAAAAGCTAGCAATTTTTACGGATTATCAAATATCCACAAGTCCGAGGAAATAAAAATAGCAATAGAAGCACCAAAATTTGAATACATAAAAATCTCAAACCACAGTGACATCAAATTCCATGCCCTACCAATAAACTCAGCAAACTATTCTACAACAACCATTCCTATATAAGATAAAAAGCTACATTAGAGATGACGACTTCCACTTTTCAAGCTCCATACCACAAAAAATGATTACAATTCACTACTAGAGGCATTCGACTTCACCGGCCTATTTAGTAATTTCCTCAATGAATTAAGAAAACAGACCGTCTCATTTTGGGTTTGAAAATACCCAGAACCGTTATATTCAAGATTTGGCAAATAATCATTGTTGATGGTATAGAACTAATTGTAAATAATGACTCTTATCAATTCGACAACAAAAACAAACATCTAAACTCTAGGAACTTAAATGACATCAATATACGCCACTCAAATCTAAGAATTCTTTAAGGAAAATCATCGGGCGAAAATATAGAAACAATATAAGAATAGAGTTTGTTAGATCATGGAAAAGATACCTGGGTGACTGTTTCATGTTTTGGAAATGCTGATAGGGTAACATTAACGATTTATATAATTTACATCAAAACCCACAACTTAAAATAAGATTCATCATACAATCCTAAATAATTATCATTTTAGACATCCTCATTAAAAATCAAAATGGCCAAATTATTACAGATATTTACCAAAAAAAACACAGACACTCAATAATACCCCCAATTTCAAGAGCCATCACCCGAGAAGATGTATAAAATCCATTCCTTACAACCTAGCACATAGTCACTAACAATATCCTCTGGCAAACCCACCTAGAAGAATTAAGCTTAACCTTCCATCAGACGGGACATCCCACAGCACTAAGGGATATGAATTAGCAGAAAAATGCCATTGAAGAACTACAAAGCCCACAAAAAAATTTAGCATTAAACAACATATGTCTTAACATACAATAACATAAAAAAACAGCATATGTCTTAACATACAATAACATAAAAAAAACTCAGAGCTATTCCGAGAAATATCAAAAATCAACATAAAAACAAGGAGAGAACTAAAGACAAAATCATTCAACGCAAATGACAATATCAAAATTTAGAATATACTCTAACCTCATCTAAATCTGGGAAACATACAACGTACGGAGCCTCAAAAAGTTGTGGAGTATGTACTATAATCATAGCAGGTAAATTCTATGCCTTTAAAACTCCCAAAATAACATTCGTAATAAATAAAGACATTTAAACTGTAATTAAAAAATGTTGTCTTCATAATCAGATGCACAACGTAAACAAGATGTACATTGATTGCATTTAAGCGCTGAATGAGAGAATCTCTTTACACAAGAGCAACATTAAATTATCAGAAAATAGAAAACTTTATGTATCACAACATCTTTATGAATGTCGTAAGGTAGACTTTGATATTATGTCCATATGGCCGACAGCTATTTATTACTCCAGATAAAAAAAAAACTTCACTGATAGATTAAAACTAATATTAAACAAAGCCTAACTACCACCAACCACAGACTAGCATAAAATATCTATGTATGGGTTATATACATTCTTACACACGTTAATTCCATCCAATGCCTTTTTAAAAATATATATGTGCGTATATATAAGTGTACACTGGGGATATATACATACATAATCCGAGGAAAATAGTCTAAGGATTAGACTATTAACTGATAATCCAAGGGATAGGAATATCCATTTCAGTACTCAATACCAACGGCTATCGACTGTACAATTAATTTCAGATTAAAAATAAATCGAAACTCATGATTAATATAATTAAAAAATTGAAAAAGATTAAAAATGTTTAAATTCTCTTCTCGCCGGAAGCAATGTAAACGTGGCTAAACTATATTCAAATACACAATGGTATTTCTTTCTCCATCTGATGAGGATCACTATAGACCTGAAATAAATTTATAACGACAACACAAAATTGATTTTTTTCTTTCAATTTTTTAATATATATATACCATTGACTAGATGTAAAAGGAAAAGAAAGAACAAGGGACAAAAAGTCACCCAATAACCCTTGGAAATATATGTGTGTACTTGTGTATGTACACATAAGACTAACCGATGCAAAACTTGGAATTAAACAAAATCAAAACAACCCAAGAAAACAATCTTTACTATATTAAAATCACATGAAAAGGAGTAAATGTCCGAAAGACGTGGAATGCACGAGTATACGAAATAATAATAATAATTAAAAAAAGTAAATAGCAAATTTGAAATTATTCGCAGATCTATTCACTTAAAAATATTTACTTTTCTCATGTTGGACCAACAACAACCATATATATATATATATATATATATATATATAATGAAAATAATTCCTACATGGCCAAGAGCGAGTCTATCTTGGTTTCACCAAACAGCTCTTCAGGATAGCTCTGGCACAGAGGCTTAGAATAAAATACATTTTATTGGTTAAAAAGACCCCCATCTTTACAAAAATTCACATATTAAAAAAAACCTTTATTCAAGAAACCGAAAGAAAAAAAATTCCCTTTTTTTTTTACATTAAACAATTTTTATCAATTCTTTTATCCACTAATTGACCAGTTTTTTCTATGTCTGCAAATATTAAATACTTCAGATCTTTGGTTAAGCAATTTCTTTGGCCTATTATAAGTAGCTATGGTAATTTTCCCTCCATACATATTTTACAATATCTATCCCCACTCTTATATTTATTACACCTTTTCACGATTTCCCATTTCAGTATAGGATCTCTACAAAATTTGTTTTTGATTTCCCATACGTTATTGGTCAAACTAGTTTTATGTCTATATATTTCAGGTGTGAAACTACTTTTATGATCGTAATATGCGAGGCATACTCCTCTTTTGAGGGTGTGTCCACCGACCACCGAATAGTCACGGCGAAAATACGGTTAAGCCTACGAAAGAACGCCAAACGAACAGCGACCACCAAACACTATGACTGGGCCCTATTACACAACAAAGATATAAGAGATAAATACGTATTAGAATTAAGAAACAGATTCGAAACACTACAAGAAAAGACGGAAACAAGTACACCAAACGACGAATATGAAAACTTCGTCAATGCACACCTCGAGGCAGCAGCAAAATACATTCCAACAAAACTTAAAACTAAATATAGAGTCCCATGGGAAACATTAGCTGTGAGAGAAAAACGTGCACTAGTGAAAACAGCCTCCAAAAACTATCGAAAAAACCCAACAAACACAAATGCCTTAAAACTAAAAACGGCACAATATCAATTAGCAGGCATATATATAAAGGAACAGACAGAATACATTCAAAATCAGATAGATAAGATCAGAGACTCGGTGGAAGATAGGCAATCTAGGATAGCATGGCAAACAATAAACGAAGTGAGCAGAAGAAAGAACACAGCCAAAGCAAAACTTAAAGCAGCAAACCAACAAGAAAGAATAAAACTGTGGAAACAGCACTTCGAAAACTTACTTGGAAACCCACCAAAAATAACGCATGAACCAATCACCAGAATAATTAGCAAACAATTAGACATTAAACTAGGACCGTTCACACAAGAAGAACTCGACTCGGTTCTCAGAAAAATTAGAAATAGGAAAGCTGCAGGGCTGGACGAAATTCCCCCGGAAGTATGGAAGACCAGACAATTCGACGACATACTGCTCCGCCACTGCAACGCAGTATACAATCAAAATCCGATAGATAGATGGATGAAGGGATGCATACTCCCCTTCCCTAAAAAGGGGGACCTCGGATTAGCCAAAAACTACCGAGGCATAACACTTACATCCATAGCTGCCAAAATCTACAATGCCCTACTACGAAACCGAATAGAACCCAAAATCGACATCATACTTAGAAAAAACCAAAATGGCTTCCGAAGAAATAGATCCACGACCTCACAAATATTAACCATCCGCAGAATCCTTGAAGGTGTACGGGCAAAGAACCTACAAGCGACATTAATATTTGTCGACTTTACCAAGGCTTTCGACTCCATTCACAGAGGAAAGATGGAACAAATCCTACTAGCGTACGGCATACCTAAAGAAACCGTAGCGGCAATAACGATTCTCTATAGAAACACTAAAGTAAAAGTACGATCACCCGATGGAGACACAGAATACTTTGACATTGTAGCAGGAGTACTACAAGGGGACACGCTGGCCCCGTACCTCTTTATCATTTGTCTAGACTACGTACTTAGAACATCGATTGACAAAATCAAAGAGAATGGCTTCGAACTGACGAAGAAAAGAAGCAGAAGATACCCTGCAACAACAATTACCGACGCCGACTACGCCGATGACATAGCGATACTGGCAAATACACCTGACCAAGCCGAAACTCTTCTGCATAGTTTGGAACGAGTAGCAGCAAGCATAGGCCTCTATGTTAATGCACACAAAACGGAATATATGTGCTATAACCAAACGGGGGACATCTCCACTCTAGAAGGAACCCCACTTAAACTAGTAGACAAATTCACGTACCTAGGAAGCAGCGTCGAATCAACCGAAAAGGACATCGAAACGAGGCTAACGAAAGCATGGACAGCTATCAATAGGCTATCGATTATATGGAAATCAGACCTAACAGATAAAATGAAACGCAGCTTCTTCCAGGCAGCGGTCACATCGATACTGCTATATGGATGCACTACATGGACGCTAACAAAACGGCTGGAGAAAAAACTGGATGGCAATTACACAAGAATGCTGCGTGCAATCCTGAACAAGTCCTGGGAGCAGCACCCCACAAGACACCAACTGTAGGGCCACCTGCCCCCTATCACGAAAACTATTCAAGTTAGACGAACCAGACATGCAGGACACTGCTGGAGAAGCAGAGATGAACTCATAAGAGATGTACTCTTATGGATCCCCACATATGGCCGCGCAAAAGTAAGACGACCAGCTCGAACGTACATTCAGCAGCTATGTGAGGATACAGGCTGTTGTCCTGAAGACCTACCTAGGGCGATGAACGATAGGGAGGAGTGGCGAGAGAGGGTCAGGGATATCCGTGCTACCAGCGCGATATGATGATGATGATGTTTTTATAATTCTTATTGTTACTATTACTGCTTGGGTTGAGTACTTCAGCCTTATACACTCTGTTTGAGAGGGCAGTTTTCCTTCTTGATACAGTTACAATTTGGGGGTTCAGCATTTTTATTTCTCTTAAACTTTTTTGAGTTGCCTCTACTAATTAATGTGGAAATATTAGGCGTACGGCTGTAATTTAATTTTACGGTGTTTTTATTAAATATCTTTGATAAAATTCTCATCTTAGGAAATTTTTTTCCTAATATTTAAAAAAATTCTCTTCCTATTTTTGTGGGAAAAGTCATGTTATATGAAGGTGTAACCTATAAAATTTTACTTTTCTTATTATTACTCCTATTCTGTATGTTTGTATTGTCTTCTCTACTTTTATATGAATTTTTCTTTATATCCACTATTTTAGGGCTATTTCAAAATCCTACTTATTTTGAGTAAAAATATTATCGTTTGATGAATTTGTGGATAACCTTATCACAATGATATTAGGGATTTGTTTAAAGAGCTTCTTAGGGTGATTAGATCCTACATTTATGTACCATGGATATTGATCGCTTTTTCTAAAAGAGGACACTGTCCCATCGTATAAGTTAAACATAACATTTAAATAAGCTTAGATGTCTAAATTGATTCTGAATTTGTTAAGTAATCCATGTAGTTTTTTCCTAATATCTCCTTTCCTAGGTATGCAGTTATCTTTTATAACCAACCTGTCATCTCGATAAAGTCCATGGCAGGTGGGGTCGATTATATCATGAAGTTTATATAGCAACCAGCACCCGACCAATTCTGATATTTCGGCTGAATCATCTGAACCCATACTAATTTTTGTATAGATGAAGGGTCTTTGTAACCAACAAAATGTATATTATCCTAACACACTTCGCCAGAGAAATCCTGAAGAGCCGTTCGGTGAAATCTAAGTAGACTCGCTCTTTTCATAATATTTGCTCTCTCTCGTGTATTAAGCGCTTTATTACGTTTTAGCTTAGGTAATTCTGTCGGTGTTTTTCCTTTTAACTAGTCATTCGTGGTGCTTGATTATTTTCAAGTTGCACGAGTGTTTTTCATTTTTTTTTTACAGAATTTTTTCCCCAGATACCAGTTTGTAGGATTTGCAAGATGGTGGAATTTCGATACATGTGAATACACCCGATAGATAGATAGATTGATTGATATCAATTCTAGTCTTCATTGATTGCCACGCGATAATCCCTGAAATTTTTGGACTTCGAAATACAAGAATTCCTTTGCAGCCACTTATTTTTGAGGATGGAACTGCTCTCCACACCATAATATAGCAAAATCCAGTGCAAAAATGACAACCCTTCATTTAGATACGATAAGCAGTTCGCAATAAAGAATTCCGTTGATCTACTCAAGAAAATATAAACGTGGAAAATAAACCTTTCGCCAGTCTCAACATAGAATTATACACCAATATACCCGTAGTAAATATTTTAAAAAATCACCCCAAAAAAAGAAATACAATATCTTGAGCTGTCAACAAAATAATTAAAATTTTCACATTATGCATTAAACATCGCTTTTTTTCTAATATGATGGTAATTTTTAAAGACACAAATTACTCATCTCTTAGTGGGCCCCATAAATTTATATTTCTCGAATTTCTTAAAATTGCTCCCTTTAAATTATAATACCCAAAGGCTCTAGTTATTTTCTTTATAGAGATGAATTACTTATTATATATCTACGAAATAATCACTTCGAAATCAAGGATAAATTAAACAAAATTGAATCTACCATAGATTTTACTTAAAAGCTAGAAACTAACAATATCCAGTCGTTTTTGATAAATTACATAAATAACAACAAATTAGAATATAAAGTTCACCATAAATCCTCTAAAAAAAATGACCATATTTATTTTTACTAACATCTTAATGTAAATAAAAAGTTGAATAATCACTAGTTTTTACCTTAGAGCTCTTTAGATTGCACCCCCAAATTTTAATATCTTTCATCGAGCAAAAATAAAATCTTCAAAATTCACAACCGTAAAAGTTTTTCAAGAATTTCTAATGACAATTTTTTCAATAATAATCTATTACAGAGATATATAATTTTACCCAATAATTTAAACACAACCATAATAAAAAAAAACAAACTTAAAATTGAAACACCCCATATCCCCCCACCCAAAAAAAATAACGCAAAAAAAAACAAAACAAAAAGTTGAAATGATCTACAAATTTCTTCCGTTTTTGTATATAAAAGTAAAGTTAGCGACCATAGTCGAGGGTGACCCGAAGGCTCCCTTTTCGATAGCTACTACACCAAGGTGTAGGGGAGGGCGCTACTCCATTCCCAGGATTGCTCCACTTTACCCTTGAACCGTACCTTATAATGCTGAGTGTTAAGCAAGGTGGTATCAAGTTCCATTTTTAAAGTCTTTGGTATGACTCGACCTGGGATTGAACCCAGGTCTCCCGGGCCATTGGCGAACACTCTAACCGCTGGGCCAATGTATATAATGTATATACTTTTGTATATAAGTCTAATTATTGTCCTCGATTTCTCACAGGTGAGTATAATTCAAACAACTAAAATTGTCGGATGATATAAAATTATGGAAGATTTATCATAAAATCGAAAACTATCCAACTCAGAGAATAACATATGCTAATTTCCTGTATATGAGTAAATTCTTATATTTATATAAAAGTACCCATAATCCAGTAAAAACAGGACATCGTGACATTGTATTTATCAGAAAATTACATTTAAGAATGCTTTAATAGAGTAATGCAATTTCTAGTCTAATTAAACGTAGGGTCTGCATTCACTCCGAATATTTTTTTTGAACATCAAGATTCTGAATATGTCAAAGATAACTATGAAAAGCTAATCAGAAACCTTTACAATCTTAAATAAAAGTATCAATATCATCCTAGACTGCTGTTACAACGGGAACACAACAAAATCTCGGATCATCAGGCATGAACATGAAGAGATACAAGTGTGGGCAAATAAAATTTTCATTTCGTAATGTTCGAACTCCTTGAAAATATCAATTGAATTGATTATTGAATTTAATCTAGTCAACTATTCTAAGGTTCCGCTGGGAAAATTGGTAAAGAAAGTACCCTATATTAGCCTAAGCGCTTACAACAATTCCGGGAGTTGTGGTAGATAGTTTGTTGCTGTGAGTTTTATCTATATTTTTTTGGTGTGGTTTATATTTTTTGAAGGTTTTTTTAGATGAGGTTGGGTCATTCTGTTAGGATGGGTTGTTAGTTATTGAATATGTTTATTATGTTATTTTCTGAGAGACACTCTCGAAATGGACATGTTAATTTATACACTACATTAGAGTTAGGGGTGTTTTGGGGAAGTTTGTGTTATTCTTAACGATGAGATTTGACGTTTTAAATTTGGTGTTGTAGATTATGAGTTTTATTTGTTTTTGAGGTTCGTTTGGTTAAATTAGTCTGTATATAATATTTCTCTCAGAAAAATGATATAACACCTAATAACTACTGTTATTGTGACCTATCTACATGATAATGAACTCTTTCTCCTGCATAAATTCTAACCCTATTTTACCCTCGAAGAGAATTTCTTCCAGCGACAGCTGGGACATGTTTCGGTCGGCCGAGTCCTTCCTCTGATGGCAGTCGCTGGAAGCCGTCTGACATGGATTCCGGTAAGCCGGCATTCATGTCATGCGCGCCAAGACCGGCCTCAGGGAGCTATCCTCCCAGGCTCTAACTCTCCTTGGAGGGGCTAGGTTTATCGTCTGGCGCCTGAAGTGCCTTTCTTTAGGGAATCCCGATAGGACTTGATATATTTTTTGTGTCTGGACTACGGCCCTGCGCCCGGACCCACCTAAAAAGGCCTTGTGTCACACTCGTCCGGTCGGTGGTACGAACGACTTCCTCCTAGCAGTCAAACCTGACTGTTTCAGACGGACACTTCTAGCTGCTGTACTAACACACGTATTTTGTATAAATGTTCAGTTTATTTAATACTTTCTATTCTTCCGTTTCTTCTTTCTGGCCCCTAACAGGCCAAAACAACTTGGCAACGCAATTTTTGCGAGGACCACCGGGAATAAAAAAGGAACTCTCCTAAAACACTGGTAAACAAGTTTTCGTGAAAGAACTTACGCGAAAAGTCAGCCAGTGAAAAAACTAGTTGTACACAAATAATTGGCGAATAAGGATTCGTACTACCGCAAAAAGATCGCCTGAGAAAAAATCGTCAACGAACGAGAATTCAACCAATTCGGTTTACAAGACAAAAAATTAGGAAAAAAAGGACTACGTGGTAATTGCCAATTTATTTTAACAGTGGATGTACGAGGAATTGTTTTTGTCACACTCTTTTCATTTGAAAATCATCTTGCAAAACCAGAAAAGTAAAACCGAAAAAAAAAAAAAAATTCAACTAGACTCTGGTTCTGATTTGACAATAATAAACTTGCTGACTCGAAAAAGTTTGGGTAAGCCTACCATGATGAAATTTAGCAAGACCAGTAAAAGGGGAAAAATTAAATTCGTGGGACCATTGATTATTAATACGACGTTCGTCCTGAAAAATACTAACAATCTATTTGGTACCGACACAATGACATCCACCTGGCGCGAACCCCTGACATATCCTTAGAAAACCAGAAGAGGGACAAGCCCGTGTTATCAAAGCAGCATTTTTGCGAAGATTTTTGATGTAAGAATTTTCAATATATAAGAAAATATTGTTGTTACGGAAAAATAATCGCACGTAAACGGTGGAAGATTTTTGCTTTAAAACACTATATCTTGATTGGTGAAGTGTCCGAAAAATTTTGCAGTGGTCTCACATCATTCTCTCTTATCCAGAACCCTAACAACAAAACAATATGATTTGGTTTGGAAATATCTCCAACAGAGCCAATTTTTCATTTGCCAAAAATGCAAGGCGAAATATCCATTTATAATTATTAAGGGTTTTCGGACTATTGTCTTCATCTTTATTTCCACAACGTTTCGGCCGATATGTCCTTCGCTGCAGGTGTTTGTCGAACTCGGGAACCTTCACGGAACTTCGAACTACGTCCTTTATTGAATCCACGGGGATCACCAGTTCTGATTCCGTTAGCCATAACCGGGGACAAGTATTCCTGTATTGTTACTCACCTGTAGTCAGGATTGAACCTGCAGCCTCCAGACGAATGTCTCCTTAGAAGCTTAGGGAACCAACGCCTATAACCGTTACGCCATGTGTCCTGCTGGACAATTCAGAGTGAATTTTTGGGACTTATTACTTGACTAGAATCACTACTATTATGTATGATTTTTTACCTGTGCTCATATTCAGATTTTTTCCCTCCATTTCGAAATAACAATAAAGATGAAGACAATAGTCCGAAAACCTTTTAATGATAAAAATCAACAGCTTCGTCTCAGAAATTTAGACATCCATTGATGAGTTGACAGTTCGTAGGAATTTACGATAAATTGGCGAAAACCTTTGCATAATGCGATAAGTTTCCAGACTTTTTTTGTACAGGCATTTAAAATGATTGTAGACTCTTTAAAATTCAGTACTTTATTGCTATACATCTTATGAGATGACCGACCAATTTTTATGATTTCAGCTTTAAATGAACAGCTACAGCAGCAATTGGAATACACCCTACTAAAGCCTGATTGTCACAGCTGGTGAATTTCAAAAATGCAATCTGGACGTGAGGACACTTTAGAATAAAGATATACAATAAAATTCTGTTTTAAACTTGGAAAAAATGTCACATAAACGTATGGAATGCTTCAGACTGCTTTTGGAGCATCTTGCATGAATGGAGCATCAGTTTTTGAGTGGCATAAGAGATTCAAGGAAGGCAGGGAGTCTGTGAGGGATGATGAGAGGTGTGGGAGGAGTAAGGAAGTCAATACACCAGAGCTGATTGGCCAAAGGGTTAGGGTTACTATGTTGAGGTTTTGAGGGAGTTCAGGAAGAGATTCTGTTGGAAGAAACCAGCACTCTTCAAATCGGTTCGAAGGGGACTAGAGTTTCATGTATCAATAAAAGTGCCCACACGAAAAAGTTAGGAAACTTATTTACTGATCCTCGTATATATATATATATATATATGTGTGTTAAATCCTTAAAATTCTTGATAAAACAGTAGAAAGAGGATTTCATACGCAAACATCTTTTTCGGATACTGTCAGTTTCCCGAGTCATTCTCAATCATCAAAACCGAAATATGATTCTTTCAAAAGTGGAATACCTTCCAGGCGCCAACCCTATCACACTTCCATTAATAAAGTTGGAGACGCTATCAAAATATATAAGTATAATATTCTTAACAACCCACTATAAATTATTTTGTAGTTCCCTCCAGTTGTGTAATGGTTTGCAAGCTACATTCGCAGTTATTTTTTTCTCTCAGATGTGCCATAATTTTAGCTTTGTGCCTCAACTATGTTATATATATTTATGTGTGTGTGTGTAGGGGGGGAATAATTGATTTCATGACTAAAAAGTGTTCATTTTTGTATTTATCGACTAATCAACGCTCACTGGCTAGTTTTAAAAATACTTGAGATACTTTACAGACGACAATATTTGACTAGGCACGAAAAATTTGAAGGATCAAAACACAAAATAATTTTTGAAATCTTTTCACTCCTAGATTATTAGGAATAAAATTAGAACAAGGTTTTTCAACGAATCAGTCAATGATAAATCATCAGATTTTTTTATCGAAATCTTTTATAGATTTTTATTTGTTGGATTGTTTCAATGCTGTCTTCTGACAACAAATGCGTCACAGTGTATTGCAGTAATTACCAGCATGGCTTAATGGAGAAGTAATAGTCTTCGATGTTTTGCCAACTTCATCTTAAAGATAAGCGAAGAAATAATATTTCTTTTGTAGGAATGGATTTATTCTGTATCTACTCAACAACTTTTTGGTTTATTTCTTTTGATTGAAAATGTATATTCTTTTTCCTTTAAGAATGCATTAATTTCCACATCGCTTAATTCCTTTAACTGAGCAAATTTGTTTGTTTACAGTTTAATTGCTTTAAGAATATTTGTACTATTCTCCCATCTGTTCCGTCTTGATAAGAAAATTTCGACAGCAGCCGCATATTCTTTTAACACATGCACCAATTTTCTCTCTCACATAGTAACATTCTTACTCAAAGAATTTTTACGCACACATAGTATCTCCACTTAGATTAGGCTAACAATAACTGCTACATTTCATACAATCATCTTCACTTTCTCTTTTAAAAAATTTTACGCTCTGACAAATGTAATCTTTTCTTAAATAAAAGATTTTGTAAATTGTTTTTCAATAAACTTTTTTTACTCAATTTAAAGAAATAAAAATTTATTGATTTGTTGATCGGTGTTTTATTCAATCATTCACACCTTTATTCAATATATTCGCGGGAAGTCTCCATGGCGTTGTGAATAACATGCAAGAGTGTTGTAACCGAGTTCGGAGCATCGTCACACTATTACGTTCATACTCAGATAAACACTCTTGAGAAAGGTATGAATCTTCAAATCTGTCGGTTAAATAACAATACTACTACCGAAGGATGGGTTTGGCGTTAATTAACCCACGAAGACTAATATACCATTAGACAAAGAAACCGACCAAATCATTCAAGTATTGTTACAAAACATCATGTTTACAAAAGAGCTTTTGTCAGATGACTCTGGGATAAAGTATGGTTATATATATATATATATATATATATATATATATATATATATATATATATATATAACCATACCTGATCTCAGAGTGATTATCAAGGAGAATAAAAAAAAGTACTCGATGTCGATCGAGCAGCTATATAAATAAGAATTGGTATTAAAAATACAAACTGTAGAGATAATTGTTTATATATATATATATATATATATATATATATATATATATATATATATATATATATATATATAGAGAGAGAGAGAGAGAGAGAAGGATAGGGGAGGGATCAGAACTCCTTTGTCTGACACAGGTATTAGGTGGAAATTTCCCTCAGTTCAGTTTCCATCGATATGATTAATATTCACTGCTGAATCAAGTGCATTGACAATGAAGATTATACTGAAAATTGAATTCTATCCATTGTAAATACTTTTTTTCAACATTAGGATATACAGTTACTGAAATACTTAGGTATAAAGGTTATTCTGAACTATCTCGCTATCTAGGTCAAGATGGCTTTCCATGTTAAATTAACATTTTACTTTTTCTTTCAATTCCGCT
Source organism: Sepioteuthis lessoniana (assembly GCA_963585895.1). Classification (NCBI taxonomy): domain Eukaryota; kingdom Metazoa; phylum Mollusca; class Cephalopoda; order Myopsida; family Loliginidae; genus Sepioteuthis; species Sepioteuthis lessoniana. The sequence continues at coordinate 67,798,860 of OY757940.1, read as the reverse complement.
AAACATCAAATTGAAATATCAAAGTATAAAGAACTGAAATAAAGACCAATTTTTTTCATTTTTACCTGTTCTAACGATATTTCAAAGTCTGTTCTTTGTACATGTAATTAAGATTTCAACTCTGAGATGTTGAACCATGAAAATAACCAAGATATTTAAAAGAATATCAGATAGAGCTTATCAATGGCCGTTGAAGAGGGCTTTGCAAACGATTACTCTGCAAACAGTACTCATTGATAGTTCAATAAAGAGATCGATAGGTTTGGAAAGAGGAATTAGATGATAGATTGATAGATCACATGTAAAGTTAATTTTAATCAATACATTGATAAATAGGGGAAACCAGTTATTTAGATTCATAAACTGTGCAAAGATGAAATAGATAGATAGATAGATAGATAGATAGATAGATAGATATTGGTTGACCGATCAATTAATACGCATGCACATACACATATATATACACGTGAGGATGTGAAAAAAACTTAACCAGAAATAAAAAGATATATATATATATATATATATATATATAGAAAGAGAGAGAGAGAGAGAGAGAGAGAGAGAGAGGAGAGAGAGAAGAAAAAGAAGAGAGAGAGAGAGAGAGAGGAAAAAGAAGAGATTGAGAATTTTTATCTTTTTTCTTTGAATGTAATTGTATTCATCTTTTCTTTCTTTATTCTTTACATTATTCTGTTTCTTTCTTTTCAATTAACTTATAATTCTATTGCATTCATGCATTTTTCTTTCTCTTTTCAGAAATGCTCTTTCTTTGTTTCTTTCATCATCTATACTTTCTTTATATATGCTTTTATTTTTCATGTATTCATGCATTCTCTCTTCTTTTTCTTTTTTGATTTTATTTTGTTTACGCTTTCTTTGTTTCTTTCTTTGTTTCTTTCTTTCTTCACCGCCCCAACTCATTTTCGTCATTTCCTTCCGACATTTTCTCGACCGGCTTACTGTGTTATGCCATCACTCTCATTAACACCACCATCACCACCACCACCACCGCGACACCGCCGCCGCCGCCATCATCGCTGCTGCTTCTTCGACTCCTATTCTTGTTTAGGTTAATAGATAAAAAGATCGAAGACTATTACTTCTCCATTAAGCCATGCTGGTAATTACTGCATGTTTCAGTGTGACGCATTTGTTGTCAGAGGATATAGCATTGCAACTATCCAACAAATAAAAATGTATAAATGCACCGTACGTTTTACTCATACAGAAAATAAATGCATAGATTTTGTGCACGCACACACACACACGTGCACATACGAACATATGCAACAACATTTATTATGCAAACTTTTGCATAAATTCATGCATACATACTGAAAGCAAGTCAGTAGTCATTTTAAAAGTTGCAAACATACACGAACGCGTATATAAAATGTATAGAAATCTGCATCTGCATGTTCAAAGCACGAACCGACATAAAGAGGGATACAATTGGGAGCAACGGCCCGTTCACTACGCAGAATACACCCAACACACATACACACACACATAAATATATGCGTATGTACGTGTAAATCCATTATTTTTGGAACCTATATTTTATATGTGTGAATAAACATGTTTTACACACACACACACACATATACATATATATATATATATATATATATATGTATATATATATATATATATGTGTGTGTGTGTGTGTGTGTGTGTGTGTGTGAGTGTTTGTGTGCGTATGTGTGTGTGTGTGTGAGAGAGAGAAGAAGAAGAAGAAGAAGAAGAAGAAGAAGAAGAAGAAGAAGAAGAAGAAGAAGAAGAAGAAGAAGAAGAAGAAGAAGAAGAATAATGCAGTTTTGCAAATTTTAAAACTACAAAATAAAACTACAAAATAAAAAACAAAGACAGAAAAGGGTTGAATCGAAGAAAGAAAGAAAGAAGAAAGAAAGAAATGAATGAAGTTTAGCAAAGAAAGAGGATGTAGATCATGGGGGAAACGTCTGACTTTCCAAAAACGTCTTCTTTCTCATAATGTTGGATTTTATTCCAAAACTTACACGTCTTATCACTACAAAGCCATTTTCGTTCTTCTCATTATTTTTATTGTTTCACAGACAATCTGCTTATCTCTTTTAGAATGTTTATTCTAAAAATCTCTTTTTCTTCCAATTAACAGATTCTTATTTGTTTATACTTTTCATTTTTCCTACTTTACCTGTTTACTGTTTTGTTTTTGTTTCTAATTTTTCTTCTACCCCCCCACTTCACCTTTCTTTCTTTCTTTATTTCTTTCTTTCTTCAGAAATACTCTTCTTTCATTTCTAATACTTCAGCTATTTCTTTTTTTCTTCGATATGTCTTGATTTGTTTCCTCGTTTTCTTTCTTTTCCTTTTCGTTACCTTTTGAATTCTCTTAATTTTTAGTTTCCTTTTTGTCTACTTCCATTTATTTTCCAATTGCTTTTTCTCATTGTATTTAATTTCCTTTTTTTTAGTATTCTAAAACTTTTATTTCGCTTCTTTATTCATCTCTTTCTTTCTTTCTTTCTTTCTTTCTCTCTCTCTCTCTCTCTCTCTCCCCGTATCTCCCTCACTTCCTCTCCCATTGCTATGCACTTTCTCTTTTTCTTTCCTATTTTCCTGTCTGGCCTAATCTTTATGTCGCCTAGAGCCAGCACGTCAACATCCTCTCCGGAGGCATCTGCGGTGCGGCTTAGCATTTAACTGTCGCAGTGATTTGACAATAATGCTCCAACAGCGCGCTATACGCACCACCTCGTTCGCCATATCTCCACTTCTACCATCCACCTATTTCCAACCTCTTTTTCTTCTTCACACGCGTTTCTCCACACCCATTTTCATCTTTTATTTCAATCAACGAATTCATCTTTATCTTTCTTTTATTCCGTATTTTGACTCCTACTCTTTGCTTCGGAATTTATATGACGTAGGAATCTGATTGGTTAGAAAAAATAGGTGCACTAGTAACACTGGGATATTAGTAATCGAAAGGTTAATTACTGCTTGGAGGAATGCAGATTATTCGACCTAACAAGTTCAGAAAAGAACTAAGTTCAAAAACCCCTCCTTCTATAAACTACAAACAAAAACGAAAAATTATACAAAATAAAAAGTAAAATAGGATACATGAAATAATGGATGAAAAACCTCTGGTACCTTCATAGAGGCGGAAATTGACTAAAAACTTAAAGGTCTAAATTTTCCAAGTTACGCTACTGGGAAAGATCTGAGGAGTGTGAAGTACCTTCTAGTTGCCATTACTCCCAGTTTCATTCTAAACCAGAGTGGTAGCGCCTGTTAGGGTCCCATCTATGTGTCAAATGAATTTGTTTGGAAATGATTAATATTGGATAAAGATACATGAAAACATATACCTGTGTGCAAAAAAATGATTATTATCAAAGAAATAATTATTTGAAACTATATAATTGTGAAGAAATTATAAGAATTAGGTAGAAATTGTTAAAACCATATAACAGTGTGCAAAAAAAAAACAACAACAAAAAACCCCCAAAAAACTCTTAAGAGACAAGTACACAAAAAAATGTAAATATAAATGTACAATGAACTCAATTCCTTAACCCCCTGACATAAAACAAATCTTGATGGAGTGAGATACCATAAAAATCAATCAATCTGGTGCATATTACAATAATCGGTTACAACTGAATGGTCTAAATTTCTACCCCTCGTTTCTCTGTGGGGAAAAATTGTGCCAAACTTTTTTCATTAGTTTTTCGTTACCCACAGATTTTGGACCAGCTTCAGTCAGAATCAACCATTTTTACTGGTGATGGGCTCAGAGTCAATTCTTGATGTCTGATGTGTTACAAAAAAGGGGGAGGAATAAAGATAAAGATGAGCTATTTTTGATTTAACCCATCTGTATGCCACCTACCCCCCAGATTAACCTCGACCTTCTATACAACCTAAATTCATATATAATATTCTGTGAGAAAATAGTTATACAGAATCGAAATTTTCGGGTCGATTGAAACTGGCAGATGAATCGTTTAAATTTTTTTTGTTTGTCAAAAAGTAGAAACAACGATGATGACAACGATGACGCTGTATTTCGTTGTAAAAGTGAACTTTTAAAATAAACTTCAAATTCCAAGAATAATACGAAGACTTTATCCTCATTTTAATGGGAAAATAGATATAAATTCAATTATGTTGTAAAATAACTGAACAACCTATTCTCTCTTTCTCTCTCTCTCTCTCTCTAATAAGTACATACACAGAAAGAGGTCCTCGGACTGTATCCTAAGAATTGTAACGGTTTCATTGGCCCACTCTTACTACGAAAAATGTTTGATAGACTGAATAAAAGTTGGGAAGAACAATTAACTACAATATTGGTCATCAATAACTGCATTCCAAAGAATGTGTCACAAATTAATTTTTCTCTCAACCAAAGATACCTGAATTTTATTGTTTCTGAGGGATTAAAATGGATAATTATTAAGAATAATTTATTACCAAACTTTAAAGCATGGAAACTCAGTATCTAATAGATACATATGTAGCGGTTCAACAATCAGCATTCTTATATATATGTATATATATATATATATATATATATATATATATATATATATATATATATATATATATGTGTGTGTGTGTGTGTGTGTGTGTGTGTGTGTGTGTGTGTGTGTGTGTGTGTGTGTGTGTGTAATGTGTGTGTAATTTTATTTTAGTTCCAGAATTTAAATATCGTAGGGTTTGGTCGGAAATAATACAAAAAAAATATCCAAATTGCAGTTGTGTATATTAGCCAGCATTGAAACACGGTAACTAATAATATACGTAGCAGTTAAAAATATATGGTTCTATATTTATGCAATTTTATTTTTCGTTCCAAAGTTTCATCATGGTAGAGTTTGATAATAAATAATTCCTAATAATATCCGTTCTGTTTGTATAATGTTCCATTAGAAATAATAAAATACTGGTAGATGCGATTTATAAGAAAATCTATTCAAAAATTGTTGTGGGTGTACTTATGTACTTATCCGTATGTATGTATGTATGTATGTATGTACTCCGATTCCCTCAGGATATGAAAAAAGGTAAATTTTTTAGCAGAATAGTTTTCCTTCTCCTCGATCAAGGCTAAAGAATGCAGTCTATTTTACCCATTGCTCGAAAGAGAACTGATGGATTCATTTATTTCTCTTGGGCATTAAGACAAGCAGCCTCCTTCAGGATTTGAACTTGGGTTTCTAATTCCATTTTTACTTCGACAACCGTTACATTAAGAGCGTGCGTGCGTGCGTATGTATGTATGTATGTATAAGTCGTTACTAATTGATGTTCTCGTCACATGAGCAAATATGCTGCAATATCGACTAACATTTAAAAAATTTGTTTTATGGACAAATATATAGCCCTTTTATTTAGGCAGAAATGGCAACAACTATGACGTACCAGTCAATGTTCACGTCACTTTTCTACCAATTAGACCTAGCATCATAAGAAACCTTGTTTTCTAAGCTTAAAATTTCTCTGAACGGTAAAATTCGATGACGTGGAGGATATTAAAGAAATAAGACGGCGCAGCTTATCAAAACTGGAGTTTTCAGAAGTGCTTCGAACAATGAGAAATTTGCTGGAATAAATGTATTCAATTTGACTGAATTGTTATTTTTTTCAAATGGACAAATTTTTATCAAGTTTTGGCTTTTTGTTATCACATAATGATCTATTAATAACTCTACTTTGTTAAGAAAAAGATTATGCTATGAAAGAAAACTAATTTTTTCGTACAGTTTCAAAACACGAGGAGTTGGCTGAAAGTTCGTTTTGGTTTTGTTTAGTTACCTTATTTAATGGAATATCAACTATCTATGGGTTATCTAATTGCTGAAGTCTGATGTATCTAACGTAAATGTTTGATATAATCATAGCTATAGTTTGAATATTTCGTTTGCATTTTCTTCGCTAGTACAGCCCTATGGTATCAAGTATTCATATCTAATACGTATAATTTTAAAACGTATCTGTTTGACCCATAGATGGAATTCCTGGCAAGTACTACCACTACAGGTCGGAGTGAAACTGGGAGTAATGGTAATATAGATGTAGTCACATTACCCAGAGCCCCAGGTCGAAAAAGGGGGGAAGAAAAGAAAAGTAATTATATCCATGATATACTAACACGGAAGAAAACAGAAGGAAAAATTGAATAAATTCATGGACACATTTAGTATACACAATATACATATCAATGGTATTAAAAGAAAGAACTTACGAATGTGTCCCAACAAATGAAAATGTACATATGATGTTGAAGGCAAAAGTAGTATGTGGACGGGGTTCAAATTGGAAAAACGCTAACTTGATAAGTATAGGTAATATGGCCATGAGTTTCCACTGTTTCCTAGCAGAAGAGGATGTAACATCACCACTGTTTAAGGAACAGAGGTAAATTGAGGTCAAGACTGGGTTTATGGTCTGTCATGTGACACTCCTCGAGATCTCCTAATGGACATGACAATTTTCTAAGGGAGAATTTTATCTATTGAACGATTTGCTTTTGGAAGATAACAATTAAGTTTTTTCTGTGGCGATTCCGAGGACTATGCTTTTCTCAAGTCGAAGTAATAAAAATTCTCTCCGAACAATTCGTTTGTCCTTGACTTTGGTTAAATTCAATGTCCTGACTCGAGCCATCATGAATAATTATTTTAGTTCACAAACGTTCATAGCTTTGTTTTATTTTCATGCATTAAAATGTTGATTAAGATAAATTTTGCTGACAGTGTTCATAATAATGTAACAAGAAGAAAAAATAACGTGACTTGTTATTTCTGGCCTATGAAAATCAATCCTAAAAAGACAAATGAAATCGTTTTAATAACATGACTCAGACGAATAGATTTCTGACTGAAAGAATAAAAATAATCTTTATTAATCTCAAATGAGTTTTACTCGCAGTTTCTTAAAAAATATCTTTTTGTTTCAACTTCATAGCTAAAATTTGATTTCAATTTTTTTCTGTCATAAGATAAATTTAAAAATAGGACATCAAGTCCAAAATTTCCAGCCCCATAAAGTTCTGTGTGTGCTTGAATAGGCTTGTGTGTATATGACAATGTAAGGTATTCTCTTGTGGTGATAACTTATGGAGAGTATGATGCTTTTTTTTCATTTAGGAAAATGTAATTTTCCTTTTATAAAAGTATAAAACAGATTTATTGATTTTCAAATAAATTCAAAAGTCAATTCAAAAAGTCAGTGAGGGCCATGTATTAACCGAACTTTCAAATTGTCAAAACAAAAAGAAAACAAGCAGAAACCTTAGGGTTTGTTGATGCATTGATCCATTTAAAATCATGACATCTCGGACTAACTCTTGCCAACCTGTTGGGGTTAAAAGTTCAACTCATCGGATAGATTAATCAGATCTTTGATTTTTATTTTGGTTAATGTGAAAAGCGATACTCCCCTCACGAGGTGTTGATTGGGACTCTTAATTACCTAAGCTCATATAGTGTGACTTGATTTGATGACCAATTAAAATCTGATACGTGGAAGGAGTTCTCTTCCCACAGACGTAGAGCAGCGTATTTGATTGGCTTACCAGTCAAAAAGTAGTAAAAAAAAAACGAAATGATCTGTGACTGGCAATGTTCATTCCCATGGATATCCTCTATACGTGTTTTTAGGCTTAGAGGAGAAGATATCTGATGTCTATACCAAAGACAGGAGAATTAGAAAATAAATCTCTCTAAGCACTAAAACCTCTCCAGCAAAACTCTCACTCAGAAAAATTCAGTAAGATAGAACTGCACCAGCCAGATAACTCATTTGTCTGTCTCTCAAACACAACCAAAAGGGACATGATTTCGGTATATATATATATATATATATATATATATACAAAAATCATTAAAAAAGTTTCCTGACTTTTTCGTGTGGGCACTTTTATTGATAGTACACACATGAAACTCTAGTCCCCTTCGAAGTATTCTCCTCCCGCTGCAATGCACTTGTTGTACCGTTTTAACAACTTCAAGAAGGCCTCATGGAAGTTCTCTTGTTTGAGCGTGTCACAGCCTCTTTCATCTCCTCAATTGTCTCATAACGACAGCCTCTGAGATTAGGAAATAACCAAAAGTCACAGGGAGCAAGGTCTGGACTATAGGGAGGCTGAGGAACTGTCTTGATGTCCATCTTAGTCAAATAGTCTGGGACAAGGATGGAGTTGTGGACTGGTGCATTGTCCTGGCGGAAAAGCCACTGAGCCGATTTGAAGAGTGCTGGCCTCTTCCGACGGAATATCTTCCTGAACTCCCTTAAAACCTCAACGTAGTAACCCTAACCCTTTGGCCAATCAACTCTGGTGTATTGACTTTCTTACTCCTCCCACACCTCTCATCATCCCTCACAGACTCCCTGCCTTCCTTAAATCTCTTATGCCACTCAAAAACTGATGCTCCATTCATGCAAGATGCTCCAAAAGCAGTCTGAAGCATTCCATACGTTTATGTGGCATTTTTTCCAAGTTTAAAACAGAATTTTATTGCATATCTTTCTTTCCTCACGTCCGGATTGCATTTTTGAGATTCACCAGCTGTGACAATGAGGCTTTAGTAGGGTGTATTCCAATTGCTGCTGTAGCTGTTCATTTAAGGCTGTAATAATAAAAATTGGTTTGTCATCTCATAAGATGTATAGCAATAACATACTGAATTTTCAAGGGTCTACGATAATTTTAAATGCCTGTACAAAAATGTCTGGAAACTTATTGAATGCACCACGTGTGTTTCAATAAATAGTTGTTAACGAAGAGTTTTTCATTTCTTTAAATTGCCAACACCCAGGCAATTTTTCCCAACAAATTATCCCATCCGCCCGAAGAAGTTCTATGGATCTTTCAAACACAATGTCCGTCTATGAATCTTTAAAGCACAACGTGGGTACAGAGAGAGTTGATAAACCAACTAGGCGGAAAACACACGTAGTTGTTACGGAACTAAGGCCACAATCAAGTAACAGGATTTGCATAGGATCACATGTGAATGCATATGTTTGTGCGCATTTGTGCTTGTGTGTGTGTGTGTGTGGTCTGTTTTGCAGACCCAAACATTGATCGGTTAATATCAAATCTCCGAGCTCAAAGACATTTGTTTTTAAAAATACAATTGAAAAAGGCAAAGTATTATTCTAGTTTTTATAGCATGGTCAATTGTCAAGTATCAGCAGTGCTAACCACTGCTGATACTGCACAGATACAGAGATATGATGAATTATTTTTCGAAAAAATCTTGTTGGATGCTAAAATTCTTCTTATATTCCAAATGATGCATATAGTACAGGGGCGGAGACGGGACTTGTGCTACTCGTGCCCGGTACGACCAATAACTCGGTCAATGTTATTCAGAATGGATTAAAAATCATCCATTAATTTCAAGCAAACATACTTAGTCTGATCTCAATTAAATTACGTATCTATTCAAGTTTCGATAACTAAGTAGCCAAAAGTTCATAAATATATCTGGGAATAATACAACGATGCTGTTTTGAACGGATGGTCCTTGTCCGGCCACCGTCAGATCCATTGAACATCCCATAAAATCGGCAATAATGTTGAACACGCGTAAACCCTTATAATAACAGTAATGTTAGCGAAATCTCGCTTTTGGCTGTAGCCAATTGAAAAAGCAAGCCAGAATACCGTGCTCAAAAAAATTAGCACAACTGACAACTGTCTTGGGAAGAGGGAGAGGGACAGAGAGAGAGAGAGAGAGAGCGAAAGAGAGAGAGAGAGAGAGAGGGGGGATAGCAGATTATTGCCGTCGCCGACGTCATCATCATCGCTATGATAAATGTTGGTTAAACGGCGTGTTTTAATTCATTTTTTCACTAACATATCTCTATTTCTTTAATGAATGTTGCATATATTACATTCTGTAACTAAAATTTGTTTATTTGAATACATTTTCAACCAATAATCTTTATTTTAAGCGAAATTGAAACTACTAGCTGTGTCTGTGTATATTGTTATCAATTTCTTTATTCTAATAAACATATTTTTCTCGTCATAGTAATGAACATCTTCTCTTTTCTTCTATACTTTTGAAAGGAAAAAATATCTTATCTGCTGTATTAACAAGACTACAAATTATATAGTATCTTGATTGTTTACAAAAAAACACCATGCAAGGTACGTTTGTCAATCTGTGCTATACAATGGAGAATCACGCAATAGCAACTATGATGACTTACTTTGGGTCCACGGACCACGGGTTTGGAACTGAAGTTGACAGAGGGCAGGGGGGGGTCTCGTGTAGCAAAAATAGGCTAGAGTCGCCACTGATATAGTAAATAATGTAAAGTCTGAGCCCGAGTAACATTCATGACCTAGAGTAACCACTATATATATATATATATATATATATATATATATATATATATATATTGGAAGCATTTTCTCTTTCAAACTTTCAAAATAGCACAGGCACTTCTTTTTGACCTATTTAATCGTTGATCCATTCAAATTTTTGACATTTGGATGGAAGGAATTCAAGAAAGTGCCGTATTTTCCCTAATTACTTTTGACCCTTGTTGGATCCATCTTCAGGGGAACTCATAATGAAATAGCAAACACCATGACAAATCATATACATTTATATAAAGAGTAGGAGGAAGAACAAGTGGGAGAGGAATTTACAGAGGAAAAAAATTGTACTAGAGGTAAGAAAAGAATTGATGGGAACGTGTTAAATACATTTTAGAATAAGGCTGCTAAATTTGAAGTTGATCTTCTTTATGAATAGTTTGTTAATCTTTATACTTATAAACTTTTTTTCTTTGTGTTTTCTTTGTATAATGTGGATGTATTTTCTGTTAGAATTTTACTGTATTTTGAGAAGGGTAAAAATGTGTTTTTAGGTGTTGAGAGATGGAACTAGTATCGGATAGATGAAGTATTAAATGATTCGACAAACTTGTTGTAGTTAGGTCAATGTAGGTATTTACTTTATTAGAGAAACATTCTCCTCGTGAACATTTTCGCTGGTACACTACATTGGTCGTATTGAGGAAACTCGTTGAGGGAAAGAAGTTGTAGATGATGAGGTTAGGTGTATTGAATTTATGATGTTATATGATTAGTTTTATTTTATTGTTAGAGTCAGTCGGGAAGATATTATCCCGTATTAGATTTTTTTTCATTTTCTTTGCGCTTTCATTGAGTTTATAATGTTTGTGCATCTGGTTACAAAAATAGTTTAATGTGTTGTTGGATATAGTATTATTTCCATTGCAATTAGAGTCGATATTCTTAATGACACGTTTTATTTGTTCATTAACAATGTCGTTTGGGAAGTCATTGTTGATGAAAGATTTTAAAAAATGTTTTTACGTTCACAGTGGTAGATTGTTTTGAAGCGGATATAAGTTTGGCTCGGTAAATTAGATTTTTTTCATTGTTATCTTATATTGTTCAGGGCATTCGCTTTTATGATTGAGAGTAAGGAATTAGTAAAAGTACCCACACTGGTCAGGCAACAACGTCACTGTCGAAACGTTTAATACATCACCTATATGATACTACTTCCTCCGAAGATATTTCCTGCGGGGGCCAAAAGTACTTCTTTTATACTTATATATATATATATATATATATATATATATAATATCTGCCTCTGTTTGTAGCCGATATATTGAGAAAATGCGATACTTTGGCATAAACTTTTCTATCATAATGTACTTCTAGATTTGTTTGTCTGGCGATGACAGTGAAATTAGTTTCGTGTCGATTTGGATACTTTTTGGTTATTCTGACTTTGAAAATTTTCACATCTTACACACACCAAAATAATTGTCTTCCACGACCTTCATTATCTCGGAATCAAATCAAGACCAGAACAAATAAGTAGTACATTAATGATGCATTGTTGAAACGAAGATAAATCAGGTGCTTCTGTGTAAAGGTTTTTAACTGGAGATATTCTATATGCTCTTAGGGTTATTCTCAAACCTTTATGATTGTTTAGGTTGACAATTTTCAGATAAAACCTCCTTGCTGATTGGTACACGAAGTTTCCATCATCTAGTTTCAATTGGATTTATGTCCTGTATAATTTGAACAATGTCTTTCAATCTGCTCCCCAATTGGATGCACTTGTTTCGTTGTTCTTACGCTTATTTACGCAGATGCTTCTCTTGATTGACGGCTCGGTTGAGAATCAATATGTTACATTATTTCCTCTTTACAATTATGATTGAACCTTGGTTTGTTTCGTTTTTTTGGAGTTAAGTTTTTGAGGATGCATTCCTTTCCAATGGCTATCAGGATTTCCATGATTTTTTCTGCTGCGAAATGTTTTTTGGAGTCATTTCACCTTTATATATCCTTTCGATTTTTTCCCAGTTTGCTTTCTTCAGCTTCTACTTTGGAAGATATTTGCTGATAAGGAAGTGGTAACTGTCACATGTATCTATATGCATGCACCATGTCAAATCTAAACAAATTGTTGGATCACATATTGTTAGATCAATTGCAGATACTTTTCCATTTGCTGGATAAAGGTGTGCTAATGTTTTTTGATTAAGGAGGCATTGTTCCTTCTTAGTAATAAATTTTCCTGCACCTCTACCTTTTCTAATTGTTTCCTTAAATCCCCAAATGGTATTATGACTGTTAAAATCTTTCAAGGGGATGAAGGATTTGGATAATTGATTTATTAGGTTTTCCAGCTTGTCTTGGTCTATCTTCTCATTTGATTTGATGTACAAAGAATATTGCTTTGTGTTGTATAGTTCTCACAGCAATTGTTCGTAGTTGAGTTTTCATATTAATTTTACTCCGTGGTATGTCATTTTTATTAACACAAATACCTCTTCATAAGCCCTGAGTGAAGGATGTGTTGAGGTTGTATTGTCGATAGTTTGTTTTATTCAAGTTATTTCCATTCAAGAATGTTTTTGGAGACAGATAAAGGCGGGATCTGAGTTTGTCGTGTGCAATATTTCGTGGTAATTTTGTTTCAGTCTACGGCAGTTCTATTGAGTTATTCTCGACCTAATGTTTGATTTTTGCGTGGAATTAATACTTTTCTAGTTGAATGTAATTTAGCGTTGGTTAAGTGTTTTAATCTATATTTGTAGTTTTTGTTAGATAGAAGAGTGTCGTCCATTCTCTCAGGTTAGATAAGACGATTTGATTTTTGTTTAGAATTTTTGTTCGGTTTTATACTATCGGCCATTCTTTCAAGTTCTTCAAATACGTTTTTTTTTGTGGGCGTTAAGTTGATTTGGGGTAGTAGTTTTTTATTGGTTGCTCTTGTTATTTCTTTTTATATTTCCTTCAACTGTTTCTTTACAGTGTTATTTATTTCGAAATTTGGTGGACGAAATATTTGTAATTATGTTTTTGTGGTATTTTTGAAGAAGATTTGAGGTTAGTTATACATATTACTTGTGTTGTTGAATAGAAGTTTTTTGTTGGATAGTCGGCTTTGTTTGATAGTTTTGGGCTAAACATAGTTTTTTAACAGCTTCATAAACTTTGGCCAATCAATTGAACCTAGTTGGCCAAATTCTTCAATGGGAACACTGTATCTATTTGGTTATTTGTTGTTGATTGGGCTCACCCTCTATGCCACAGTAGCATATGTGTCTTTTTCATATACATATTTTTATAGCCTCAAAAATATATCCTTTCTCTACATTGCTAGTAGGGTTTCGTTGGAGCAATCTTCCCTTGAGGATTAACTGTTCTACTCTTTCGAGGCAATATAAAGTTTTTATTTCCTTGGATATCGCTGGTTTGTCAAAACGTAGTTTCTTCTTTCTTCATTAGCATATCAATCTCGGTGCGTTATCTAATGCCAAAGCTATCCTTGTGAAAGAAAATTAGTCACTAATTAACCCATCGCTGGGGGGGGGAGGGAGGGATAAAAGTCCGAAAGTGAACGCAATAGCACGACTGGAGTTTGAAGTCGCTCTCTACGTTGTCGCAGTCCAGTACGTTAGCCACTACACCACAGGGACTTCTCCCGTCAAACTGTAGGTGTATATTTGTGTTTCTTCTTTTGGGTTTCCATTTGTAGTTTGTGACCAATTACTGTTTTTATTTCCTCTAGTGAAAGTACAGAAAAATATTATAAATTCATTTGCGGTATTGCGGCTCTCATATGGGTAGGCCATGTATTTTAAATTCTGGAATGTTTCGATTTAATGTAAGTTTTCAGCATAATTTCAATTATCTACTTTTACAAGTAGATTCATGCTTCTATTTGTCTTTTACAACTCGAGGTTTTGCTTTGCTAAAAATGATTTTTTCTATCAGGAAAGGGAACAGTTTAGAAAAAGGTCTCGATTATTATATTGCTTGGGAATTTTCTTTGTCTTTTTTATTTTCTGAATCAGATTCGGAGTGTAATTGTCGTAAATGTAATTTTCTCACCTCACTCATCACAAAGTACAACATCTGTTTGGAATTTACCAAGAGGGGAACCTATTCGCCTAGGTTGAGATAGGGTAACATCTACCAGTATACTCGAGTCAGGAGTGGAATTTCGGGCACATGCTAATTTAAGGTTTTCCATAACGTAGTGCCCTATAAATCGACAGTGCTTCTCTCGATACGATTGACCCTCAGCCACCACCTTCTAGCTCCTATAAAAAGAGTTGGGGGTTTGTGTGCATGAGTCGCCACCTATAGCCAAAAGGCGACCTTGTAGTTGTTGTTGTTGGTAGTAGGGGTCTTAGACCTCAGCAGAAATGCAGTCAACGTATTCTACTGGCTCAGGGCAGAATAAAGAAAGTGCTCAATATCGATGAGTATCGGGCTATTGGACTAATGAGTTGAGTGTTCGCCAATGTTCCGGGAGACCGGGGTTCAGTCCCAGGTCGAGTCATACCAAAGACTCAAAAAATGGTACTTGATGCTGCTTTGCTTAGTACTTAGCATTATAAGGTTAGAATCAAGGGTAAGTAGCTAGGAACTGACAGTCACCAAGCGGCTTTTTACTCTGTCTCTACGCTGCCCAGTCGGCTGGACTGTAGAATACACTGACTGCATTTTTTCTGATGGGTAAGACTCCTCCAACGAGCGTCCTGGATATGATACTAAACAATCTGATGGTGAGGTTCCAGTAATACTGGAGCTTTGAGGAATGCCATTGCCATCACTCCCAGATCAACTCTGGCCAGGAGTGGTTGCATCTGGTAGAACTATTTTGACGTGTAAACTGCGTACTAATGCTAAACTAAATTTTTTGAAATAGAACTGTTTGTAATACTGAAATTGGCCTTACGCTAAACTGAATTGTTCGAAATAGAACTGTTTTGACATTTAACTGTGTGTAAACAAAAACTGTTGTTATACTAAACTGAATTTCTTGAATAAGAACTGTTTGACTAAACTAAATAGTTTGAAATAGAAATGTTTTTGACAATTGAACTGTGTACATGCTTAACTGAGTTGTTTGAAATAGAACTGTTTATTTGTATAAGAATAGATTGGGCATTATATAACCTACGAAGGTTGATATGCCATGAAACCCAACCAACCAACCAACCAACCAACCAATGTGTGTCTACGCTATCCAAACTATGTGTGTGTGCGTGTGATAGATAGATAGATAGATAGAGAGAGAGAGAGAGAGAGAGAGAGAGAGAGAGAGAGAGAGAGAGAGAGAGTCGTCTCTGTACAAGTTAACTATGAAGTAGAACACAGCACATTCTTTCTCAATTTTCTTTAAAAATAAAATAGAATAAAGAAGATAAGCACAATAATCTTTGTTAACCAGAGAACTTTCAGTACACCCTCATGCAAGTGGTGACACACGCTTACACACGTGGTTATTTTTTCAGTTTTTCTTTATTCGTTCATTCTTTCCTCCTCATATCCTCTTCCTTATTCACTTCTTTTCTCTCTCAAAGACTACCCGTTCTCTTTTTTCTTTTTATCTGTCTGTATGTCCGTATATCACAAGCATTCCTTGCTCCCACATGCTGGGTCACTCTGGCATTGATACGCATGCGCGTGATCGGCGGGAAACTTGAAGATAAATACACACAAATAGTCACGTAAATTTTCTCGTCCAAATCGACATTTTTCTTTTTATTAATTCCATGGAAAGTTTTTTCGTTTTGTTTTTTAAATCTAAACAAGTATTTCAAACAAAAGCGTGCACACACACACACACACACACACACACACACACACACACACACACACACACACACACACACACACACACACACACATAAATGAATATAAACGCAAACAAGCACACCCCATTATTCTCTCCTCCCCCAACTATCTCTCTATTTAACATAAATAGATAAACACACACCAAAAAGAACAGAAACAAAAAATGTGGAAAAATGTAGAAAATGACAAACGATCCTGAAAGTCTCGAGGAACGACTTATGCCAAATAAATGTTCACCTTCTTCATATATATATGTAATCCAACTACATCGTCCCCTATTCTCTTTCTTCTTCCTCTCGTTTCTTTCTTTCAATTCCTTTATCTTGCTTTACGCTTTTCTCTTCCTTCTTTCTCTTTTTCTATCCCCCTCTCACCTTTCCAATTCTTCAACAACAACAACAAATAATAATAATAATTATAATAACAGAAAGGATGCTGCAAAGAATTCAGAGGCACAGCAGAGTTACTCTATATAGATCAACACATCCTATATATGAGCCAGACCAGACGGAAAAATCTAGCTATGGCCTGGATTGACTACAAAAGGACATATGACATGGTTGCCTCAAAATGTACAAAATATCACAAAAGTCATAAACTTTATCGAGAAAACTATGAAAACCTGGAGAGTGGTATTGACAACAGGAGGAAGAAGCTTAGCTGAAACAAAGATCCAAAGAGGTATATTTTTCAAGGAGATGCTCTATCACACTTATTATTCATAATTTCCATAATGCCACTTAACCACAGATTCAGAAAATGCACAGCTGGATACAAACTTTTCATCGGAAAAGATCAATCATTTAATATACAAGGATGACTTCAAACTATTTGCAAAAAAAAAAAAAAGAAAAAAAGAAAAGAAAAAAAAAACAAGAACTGGAAACTCTAATACACGCAGTTAGAATATACAGTCAGGACATAGGAATGGATTTTGACATAAAAAATGTTCAATGCTTGTAATGAAAAGTGGCAAACGACATATAACTGACAGAATGAAACTACCAAATCAAGACGAGATTATAACGCAAGCAGAAAACGAAACCTACAAATACTTGGGCATATTCGAGGCTGACACCATCAAAGAAGTGGAAATGAAAAACAAAATTCAAAAAGAATATCTCGGGAGAACTAGAAAACTACTAGAGACAAAACTCTCTTGCAGAAACCTTATCAAAGGGATAAATACCTGGGCTGTACCCCTCATTAGATATTCTGGGCCCTTTCTGATGTGGACCAGAAATGAACTTAAACAAATGGACCAAAGAACAAGAAAACTTATGACCATGCATAAGGCATTACATCCCAGAGACGACGTTGACAGTCTATATGTATCAAGAAAAGAGGGTGGAAGAGGACTTGCCAACATTGAAGACAGCGTTGATGCATCGATACCACGACTCGAAGACTATATACAAAAACACGATGGAAGACTGATTACAGCCATCAGAAACGATACTGATAACACGATGGACAACAGAATGACAATAACTAGGAAGCAAAAATGGGAAGGAAAACAACTCTATGGTCGTTTTAAACGACTGATAAACCACATCTCACACGAAAAAACCTGGACATGAATAAGAAAAAGAAACTTTAAGAGAGAAACAGAATCTCTTCTAATAGCAGCACAATACAACGCCGTAAGAACCAATCATATCAAAGCGAGAATATATAAGATGCAACAAAAGGAAGGTTATGCGGTGATAGAGACGAAACAATTAATCACATAAGCGAATGCAGCAAATTAGCATAGAAGGAGTGTAAGACTAGACACGACTGGGTCAACAAGGTGATCCACTGGGAGATGTGCAAAGAAATCTAAATTTGACCATACGAACAAATGGTATGTGCACAACCCAGCAGTTGTCGTAGAAAATAACATAATCTCCTATGGGACTTTTTCATACACTCGGATCACCTAATCTTATAATAATCAAAAAAAAAAAAAATAAAAATAAATAAATAAATAAAAAAGAGAACTTGCAAAATTGTCGACTTCGCTGTCTAGGCTGACCACAGAACATAACTGAAAGAATATGAAAAGAAGGATTAGTACCTGGACCTTGCCAAGGAATTGAAAAAACTATGGAACATGCAATGACAATTACACCAATTGTAATTGGTGCTTTTGGTTCAGTAACTAAAGGATCACTAAAGGGACTGGAGGACTTTGAAGTTGGCGGACGAGTTGGGACCATCCAAACTACTACATTATTGAGCACGGCCAGAATACTGAGAAGAGTTCTGGAGACTTGAGGAGACTTGCTATCACTCAAACTCCAGTGAAAGACCATCGGCTAACGCTGATATGAAAAACTCTAATGAGTAAATAATAATATTGATATCAAAACAGCGATATAAGCAAACATTGCAAAAATAATCATCAATTACAGCAACGCTAGCAAAAATAAGACTAATAGTAATAATAAAAACAATAATAATGCCCAAGAGCTGAAAAAGCTGTGGAATAAGAAATTAACGGTAATACTTATTGTAGTTGGTGTCCCCAAAGGCTTGGAAAAGAGACAAGAGAAATAATATCAGAGAAAGAATCGAGACCATACAGACCACAAACCAGACCATTAAAATCAGCTGAAATAATTAGAAGAATCCACGAGAATGTGACGGTGATTGCAATCGTAGTTGGAGCCCTTAGAACAAGAATCTGGAAAAGCGATTTGGGGAACTGAAGAGCAGATTAAGAATCATAAATGTGTTTTCTTTGCTCTCTACCCTTAAAATGGTTGGTTAATCCGGGGGAATTTCATCAACTACGTTGTTAGGGACCTAAAGGCGATATTTTGCTCTTTCACTTCAATTTCCTGGCTATCTAGTCGGGTGAGACAATTTAAGTCCCATTACCTTCATGAGTTCGTTTACCAAGTTGGCACCTCGTCATTGTTTACCAAGTTGGCACCTCGTCATTGTTTGATGTCTGAAATGCACCCAAAAGTGACGAACTTAGCAATTGTTTATTCGCTTAAAAAGCACCTTGTGACGAATCCTCCTTAAAATGAACTGACAAGGTCAATATACTTTTCTCGACTATCAACCTATAAAATACACTGATCTCTCTGGATAATCAGTCTGCTCCCTGCATGGGCATATCACTTCATCTTAATGTGAGTACGAATATTCTACTAAATCTAACTTTCAGACAAAGGAGTAAAATAAACTCTGAACCCCTTAGAACAACACTATTTGTTAAAAACGTTGATTTTCATGAGCACGATTAGGATAATTACAAAAAAATGCATAAACTACCATGAAAACTACTTATATTGCACTGAACACTGTAAATTCCCAAAAAGAGCCAAATGTTGTGATGCTATTTTTATTTATTCATTAAGAAAAATTTGTAATTGAGTATGGGATGTTTTGTAGTCAACTGAATGTCCTTTTCATAGATACACATTTGTGCCGTACTCTAAAAAATGGTTGCAGTTTTACTAATGTACATAGGTTACATTTTTTGCCCCTGTGCTTATCGCTTTCTTTTTTGTTACATTCCATTATATTGTCAAGTTTTTGTTTTCTTTTTCTAATGGCCAACCAAATTTTGAAAGAGAGAAGTTGTTTTCATATTTTTCGTTTTTCAGTTACCTCATATCTCGTTTTCCATTCATTTACAACAAATCTTTTTTTTATTTCAGGACGCTTTTTGTTGTGACCTTTGCTTGATTTTGAGTACACTGAGAAGTACAAAGGAAGACCGACTTAGTTGTTTCGGTTATGCTTGAATTTTAATCTTGCAATATGATTACCTATAATTGACGACAACCTTTTTTTTATCGAAAATTTCGTTTTTTAAATTTAACCTATACTTAAGTAACGACATAAGTGAATCCGGAAGAATACAAATATTTGGTATGACTGAGTGGAAAGGGGTATCCATCAAGAACTGTTCAGACACCAACGATTTGGTCTAAGTACAAACCGCAAGATGATAAAAAACACACCTCTGGGACCTTTAGATTCAAACGATTACAAAATCCCCCATATATATATATATATATATATATATATATATATATATATATATATATATATATATGTGTGTGTGTGTGTGTATGTGTGTGTGTGTGTGATATATAAAATAAAGACTTTCAAATATTTCCTCCAAAGAGTTTTATGAATGTCAAGTAATTCCATCCGTATTTACTTTATGAGATTTTGCTTTCAGTATTTGTTATATATTGCTCCATTAATAAAGAATTGTGAACATTTTAAAATTTTACTTGTTATTTTATAATCATAAAACACACACACACACACACACACACACACACACACACACACACACACACACACACACACACACATATATATATATATATATAGTGAGAGAGAGAGTAAGTAAACATATAAGAATAAACAATCATTTCAAAAACGTGTTATAACTCAAAAAGTGCACAAATGCTGGAAAGCAGAATCAGGAAAGGATAGTTAGAATGTGATATTTTAATTACTTTTAGCTTTTATAAAAAGCTAAAAGTAATTAAAATATCACATTCTTAATATCCTTTCGGTTCTATAAGTTTTATCCATCGACTAGAAAACATCATCAGACAGATAGAATTTTATATGGAGGAAATGGATGAAATAATGAATTATAAGTACCAAGAAAAAATCCATCATTCCAGAATATCTTATTAGCATTACAATCAATGTACAATACTAAAAATTGTAAATAATTGGTCTTGAAGAAAAATAAGGCGTAGAAACAAACCAACCACAAGAAATTGAATTGCAGCATGATAACAAAAATAGCTTCATGGATGGAATAGTAAAATTCTGTAAAAGTTCAAATTTTCTTATTAAGATACTGAATAGAAATAGCACGAAATTAAATTGTAACTGAAATGAAAATATAGGATTCAATTCGGAAAATAATTCACTGAAAGAAGAAAAAAATTCATTTTTCCTGAATATTTTGACGAATAGTTAAGTAAATGTTAAATACTGATATATATATATATATATATATATTTTTTTTTTTCTTCTTCCAGCTTGATAGTGGATATCACCGAGACAAAGAAAGATAAAGGTAGATGAGCGCCAGATGAATGTAGAATATTAATCCAAAAATTAGGGCCTGTGATTCTAGGATGACAATAGCTGAGTTAATTAACGGATATATTAGGAATAAATGTAAATCATGCATGAGATAGCCATTAGTTATACGATCTTAGTCTGTTTGGAAAATCATACCGGCTAAGAACCCCACCCTTACAAGAGCGCAAACTTGGGAGGAGTTGACCGGTAGATTAATTCGACTCCTGTTTCTTAATCGTTCTAACACCTACCATTTTGACCGCCTCTGCCCACGCCTATGGATGACATAATTTGTAATTTGATTTCCACTTTTAGTCTTATTCTTATGCTTATTTTAATTTTTATTCTATTTTTATTTTTATTTTTTATTTTATTTATTTATTTATTTTTTAATTCTTTTATTTCATCTTCTGAAGACGAAATGTAACTCCACATTAGCTACTCTGCGACTTGAGAGAAGCATGTAAATAGTCATTTGATGAGACGGAGAGTATAGTAATATTCTCCGCCGAAATAAATTTATTATGACGACTTAACCGAGTTTGAGTCTCCATCAAATTATACTTTATATATATATATATATATATATAGTGAAGGAACATTTGTAATAATTTTTTGAAATAAGAAAGTGGTCAAATACTGACTTGTAAAGCAATATAAAGCAAAAATAATTTGTTTTTTCTCCTTCTCATATATATATATATATATATATATATATATATATGTGTGTGTGTGTGTGTGTGTGTTTGTGTGTACGTGTGTGTGTGTGTGTGTGTATGTTTACTCAACCACTCCGATAAGATATCTTTATTTTTGTGATAATTAGAAATCCTTTCATTTTCCTTACTTTTTCAATGTTGGTTGATGCGATTTTAAGTAATTACCTACCTTCAAGTCTACTAGGTTGCCATTTTATTAAACTTTTAGGAAAATTTTGCGATATAACTTTTTCAGAAAATTTAGCCAACAAATCCAAAGGTTAAAATCTGCATCTAGAGTTATTTCCCTTGATCAGAAATTGGTTCATTACAATAGAATTAATTTCAATGTTTTTTCGTTTTTTCTCGTATTCATTTTTGCGCGTTTATGTGTAGTGTTTACTCGCGTAAAATCTCTGGTACGTCGGACTCATAAATCTGCTGATAATAGATAATTTAAAGCAAATAAACACACACGCATGTTTATATATATATATATATATATATATATATATATATATATATATATATATATATTGAATTAACTAGAGCGTGTCACTTGAGGTTTTGAACCTGGAGGTGATATGGGAATCAAGGGAAGGGAGGTTAACAAAGCCTAAATATTGCCGTCCAAGACAGTAGTAAACCGAGAATTTTCGTAGGAAATAGAAGAGAAAGAAAAGTAATAAAAAAGAGCGTATAAGAATAGGAGAATAGAAAGTGGATCTTAACTATTAACATACAAAAAACAACTATATTTCAGAGACAAACACCTTTATCCCATTACAAAGAATTCATTTTGAAGGAAATAGATTTAACACATACGTTTCCACTGACATGGCACAAATTTCACCGTACATAGTTGAGTTAAAGCACAACATTTGATTTAACACAAAAACAAAAAAGGAAAGAATTGGAAAGTCAAATGGACTAACTCGATATGGGAAGAACCAAAAAAAGTTATTCGACACAAAAACAATTTTTTTCAGATATACCAACATTGTGTTTGAATTCAAACTTCTCTTTTCTTTTTTTCTTTCTTTTGTTTCTGGCGCGTGTTTTTCACAGGCAGGGAATCATTTTCTTCTGCTGACTCTGAAGGATGGTGCTCTGAGGAATTTCACGTTTTTCGTTAAATTTCTTCCACTGGCCTTTCTTCTTGAAAAAATGCCTTCCAAAACTTACTCACATTGAATTGGGAGAACTCAGTAACTTTTCTGTTTACTTCAGAATGAAACTAATTATTAATTTTACATTGTTCTTGGTAGATTGGTAGAGTCTGTGTAAAAGCAGACCTAGCTTTTAACCTCCTCTGTCGGGCCCGTGAAAAAACATACGCTACTTTCAACTTTTCACCGACTGCCACACTTCCAGACTAACAGACAGACTAAAAAAAACGCCCAGAAATAGGCAGTAACGGTCCAACTTTGAAATAAGCTAATGACGTACGAGCTATTTTTAACTGCCGATTTATGAATTCCAAATATATATATATATATATATATATATATACGTGCGTGTGTACATAGATTGATTATACATTTTTATGTATTGTCTTTTATATTTAATGGGAATAACAATCATACTTAGACATAAATTAACGTAGATCCTGCATTTACATGCACGTTTATGGAGTAACACATCTGCAAATCTCTTTTCATGTTAATGGAAGCCTTCATCCGTTAATGTGAAAGTTTTTTTTATCTTTTTGTCTCTTGTTTTTCGTCGTTCCTTTGCAACGAGCGTCAAGAAGTAGGCTGCAAGCAATCGCTGATGCGTTATTCATTGTTTTGAAATTGTCGTACAATCGTGAAATCTCAACGATGGAAAGTCGTAATTAGCGCAACAATTCGACTGTAATACACCAACGAATTTCGTTCACTTCCTTATGATTCGTCCAGGCTTAGTAAATTGGTCCCCATTTGCAGAAGAATGAAAAAAAAAGTGCGTAGCTTGCCTTTTATTTTATTTTTTTTTCTCACCCAATCTTCGCCCAAACAAAGTTTGGCAATTCAGTCAAACTTTGTTGGGGCGAACATTGGGCGAGAAACAGAAAAAAAACCTTAAGTATATTGGTAACTGTCCTCGTAAACATGCATGTGCATTCTGGTTGATTGAAAAGTTTGCATGTGTGTATGCATGTATGTGGGTGTTTATGTCACGCATGAAACAATGTTTGACAATATACACATGCATAATTTAATTGATATATAGACGGACATATTCACAAATCTGAACGAATATATATATATATATATATAACATCATCATCATGTTGTGTCGCTAGCACGGATATCCCTGACCCTCTCTCGCCACTTCTCCCTATCGTTCATCGCCTCTGGCAGGTCTTCAGGGCTACATCCCGTATCCTCATATAACTGCTGTATGTATGTTCGAGCTGGACGTTCTGCTTTTGCTAGGCCATATGTGGTGGTCCATAGGAGTAGATCCCTTATGAGCTCGTCCCTGCTTCTCCAGCAGTGTCCTGCATGGCTGGTTCGTCTAACTTGGGTAGTTTTCGTGATGGGAGGCAGGTGGCCGTATAGTTGGTGCCTTGTGGGGTGTTGCCGCCAGGATTTGTTCAATATTGATCGCAACATTCTTGTGTAATTGCCGTCTATCTTATTCTCCAACCGTTTTGTTAACGTCCAAGTAGTGCATCACTACAGCAGTATCGACACGACCGCCGCCTGGAAGAAACTGCATTTCATTTTATCGGTCAGGTCTGATTTCCATATGATCGATAGCTTATCGATAGCTGTCAATGTCTTTGTTAGCCGCGTGTCGATGTCTTTTTCGGTTGATGAGACACTGCTTCCTAGGTAGGTGAACTTGTCTACCAGTTTCAGAGAGGTTCCCTCTAGTTGGAAATGTCGCCTGTTTGATTAAAGCACATATATTCAGTTTTGTGTGCATTGACATGGAGGCCAATGCCTGCGGCAGCTCGTTCCAAAGTATGCAGTAGTGTTTCGGCTTGGTTGCCAGTATCACTATGTCATCAGTGTAGTTGGCGTCGGTAATTGTTTTTGTCGGGTACCTTCTGCTTCTTTTCTTTGTCAGCTCGAAGCCGTTTTCTCTGATTTTATCAATAGTTTGAGATCTCTGAAATCTAATTAAAATTGAATTGAAAAACTAATTAATTGAAAAACAGAAAATAATAAAATTATTGAGTTGGGGAATGTCCTTTTTTGAGATATTAAAAAAAGCTTTGCAGAGAGCATTGAACGATAAAAAAGATTGTTGAAAATATACCTAAGTTGATAACTTGAAGCAAAGGAAATGGCTTAAAACTTATTTCCTCGAGACAAGTGTAAATTAAAGCGAGTTTTAACGAAATAATCAGTTTTGACCAGCGCTCAGATCTTTGACAAGGCTAGAACCTGTCAAAAAATCCCCAATGCAACTTTCTCTAACGAAAACAAATATTCTAAAGCTCCAAAATTGGATCAAGGAAGACATGAAAATTGACTTTTCCTTAGTAATTTTCACATACAAATTTCAAGTAACATTTGATGGACTTGATGGATGAGCTAAAAGGATGAATTTTATCGAATTCAAAAGTGCCTTTGCCTAAAAAGAGACAATGTAGTGTGATAATATGGGCTGTAATTGTCGACCAAACCATTATTAGACCATCATGATGAAGGACAAGTCTTTCTTTACAAGTCCCAGTCTCGTAGTTTCAAAATCAAGTGTTTATTTATGCATTACAATATTCCTTCTCAATTATCTAAACGTATCCGTGAATTGTTTGAGCAAAAAATATTCACAGGAGAGAGGATAATGGAATGGCAACTATCAATTCCTGATCTCAACCCGATCAAAATTTAATGGTCAGTTGGGAAGATGAAATTATACGTAAATGGCAAACAATATAACTGCAAAGCAGACCTCTGGGAAACCAATGTAGAAAATTGAACCTGGGAAACCATGTAGAAAATTGAACCTGCTGAGGTAAAGAATTAACAAAATTATAGATAATAGATTTTTGGTTGTTTTTGAGAAGAAGGGTCACTATATCAAAATGTAAAGGATTTAAAGATCTATGATATGTGTTTTTTATTTGTTTTATTACAAGAGTTGGTAAATTTTTGATTATTTTATTACCTTTTTAATGAAGTAAAATGTAATTATTTGGTTTTACCTAATAACTTCAGATGGCAAATTTTTAGAATATATCAAATAAATTCAATTAAACGTAATAATGCGTACCTAAAAGTTTTACTCAGGCTTTGTTTTGACTTTTGAATTAAAATGTTTTCAATGTTTTCCTAAAACCAAATTTCAATTATTGATGTTTATGTGATGTGCTTGATAACTTCTGCCAAGTTGTAGATCCGTATAACTTTTGTCCCTAAACTTAAAATTCATTTCAACGCTAAGATTTGAGGACGTTGAGGGCATTAAAAAATAAGGCAGGGCAAAAGAGGCATTTCGAAGGTACTTTGACTTACAAAAAAAAAAAAAAAAAAAGAAAAAAGCTCGAATACGTATATTGAATGACAAGAATACTTTTACTCATTTCTAAAAATACACCTTCAGTCTCTACAGAATTTGAGTAATATCTATCTATCTATCTATCTAATTAGAAAAAAATTAAAAAAAAAGAATATATAAAGGACATTGAACTTCAAACACCGAAAGCCATCATTGTGATATTTTCCCCTATGAATATAATGTAATTTTAAAGGAATGAGTTCAAATTGCGATTTAAAAAAATGATAAGAGAAGGAAAGTAGAAAATTATAATCCCTCTGAAACAATACTGAATAAATAGAAGTAAAATTAAGAAACAAATCAAAAGAGAAAAAGGAGAAAAAAAAAACTGCAAAAAACAAAAAACAAAAAACAAAAACAAAACCAAAACCAAACAAACAAACCAACTAACAAACAAACAATATCAATGAATAGCATTGATTTTCTTAATAAGTGAAATTACTTGTTCAACTTAGAGTGAATGATTGACATTGTGTAATCTGGACGTGCGCTTGACATTCGGCCTTGTCAACTCGCCACACTTGACAAGCATGTTTGACCTTTTATATAAACTTGACACGCCATTTTGACGTCGTTATAAACTTGACGTGCAGATTTAAGAAAAAGACAAGGAAAAACTCGTGGATATTGCTAAACCATTAAAGTTGCGCGAAGGACGATTTAAAATAAATGATTCCCTTCATTTTTCCTATCTTCTAATTTTTTTTTATTTGTACAGCTTTCGTTTTTGTCCTCTTTGCATTTATTTTTTTTATTTTCCGAAACATCCTGTTATTTTTCTTCTTCTCTCTTTATTTCTTTTAAGTGACACATTTTCTCTTTTATATGATTGTTTACTTTTCCTAAAGATTTTCTTTCTGCTTTATTTTCTTTGAATTTTATTTACTTTCAGTTTTTATCTGTGTCTTTTCTTTTTCTATTTCATAGATTTTTTTATTTTCAAAATGTTTTTTCTTTCTTCTTTAGTCACCTAATTCAACTTTATTTTTTGTCTCTCTTCACTGCCTCTAATAATTTTATTTTCGTCATCAATATCTTAAACTCTAACCATTCGATTAGCATTTTTGGGCATCACGTGTAGTGTAAGGTTTTAGTTAGGTAATCTAGCTGAACACCGTGAGAGTTAGTTTGATTATCATTGGCTGCCTTCATACTTGTATCAAGCTAAGCTGGGTAAACGATCTCGAGATTCTCATTTTTTTTCTCATCTAATTGAAAAAAATTCCCTGCAAAATGGAAATAGGAAAACAACTTGAAGGACTTAGGACTTTCGAAACGTCTTCTAAGAACGGTGGGAAACGTATCAAGTGAAGTTTCAGATTGTTTAAAGAATTAGGTATACGGAAAAGTTTCCAGCGATTTTTTTATTTAAAAAAATGAAGTTTTTCTAATATGTATTCAGTTCAACAAACAGTGAAATTGTAATTTTTTTCTAAATCAACTGGAATTTCTGCACACATTAAAGTAGTATGTAGTTTAAAAAATTCTACTGTGCGTTCTAATTCTAGTTTTCTAATAAAAGATTGCTGTGAACTTTTCTACGTATTTGATTTATCTTAATACGACATGAACACCTGAATATGTACTTACCCAATCCCTCCGCCACAGGCAGAATACGACACAAGGTCAATTTTTATAAGTAGTAAAGCTGGTTTGAATTCACTAGTTTGCCGTCTACTTGACTAATTGCCTAAACAAGGCTAAAGAAGCTATTATGCCCTACTATTTATGAAGTGAAATGCTAACAGCTTCGGGCAGAATTTGAAATCTACTTACCAATTCAATTTCCTATGACGCCAATCGTACCCCCATTTGACTGTGTGAGTAGTGGCAATGGAAAGCAAATGAAATTATGACGATAGCAATACTAGGCAAAAATCAATAATAGTTATCAATATTTACAGTTTACTCAGGTTTCTTAGTCGTGTACACATGTTTCGGGTTGCTTGCAGAACTTGCTGTTATTAGGTGGTCAACCATTAAAGTACTGAGGGTTAAATTCACGGGTTAAATTCGGTGATCTAATGGGAACTGGTGCTTGACTTGATCCTAAATCATCGTTGACAATACATCATCAAATGATATTAAAATCAAAGATAATATTACAACGATGACTATCAATATGATAAAAAAGCAACAAATTTAAATGAAAGAAATATTAGTAAAAACAACAAAAAAAAAACATTATCAAGAGTATGCATTTATTCAAACACTCCACTACAAACTGAATGCGACACAAGTTTAATTTTTAATACAAGTACTGCTAATTTAGATTCAGAGTTCTCCTTTTCCTAGACTCGTTGGTGTACCAAATGTGAAAGAGACCAGTCAACCCTACAATTTAACCTGAGATGGGGAGTGAGAAACATTTATTTCTGCCTTTTCCAAGTTCATTAGGGAAAAGTAAAACATAAACAGAAATTTATTCTTATTTCTTAGACGCTTTTGGTAAGCCAAAATTTTCTTGTGTTGGTTTGTTTTTACAATTCAAATAATAGCGGCATGGACAGTAAAAATCGATCTAAAATATAAGATATTTAATATTCAATTTTTAGAACTTCAACCACAGCAGAATTTCCATCAAAACTTTTCTTCCTACCAGCCATATTGCAAATTGACATTATAACTGATGGAAATCATACCCCATACAATAATTTCATTTTTGACCCACTGTGCTTCTCTCCCAGGAAGTAATAACCTTTTTGTATCCTTAAGTATGACTCCCCTACTCTACACAGAGCTCAATGCTTTGCTCTCAGTCTGTCCTGGCTTCTAGCTTTTATATTTATGTTCATTAATATATTTTTCTTCGATTTATTGTATTTAGTTTGTTTATTGTCTTTGCAAAGTTGCTAATATATATCTAAAGATCATATTGTGTTTTCCCTAGAAAAAAGTTGCACAACACAAAGCAATTCCCTTTAGGATACCTAAATTCTAAATAGTGACCCCACAAGTTTGCTATTGTATGTCTACTGTTTGACTCACAGTTCAAATTTTTTGTTGTATAGGAAATGAAATTCACGACCCGAGTTCAAATCCTGGACGAGGCCCTTTGCATTTCACTTTACGTTTATGGCCTTGTGAAAAGCATAGATCTATCTGTTCTTTTACTAAGCTATGGGTAAATAGAAGGACTACTGATTTGTTTAGTTAACCAGTCTAAGAGAAAGAAAACTCATAATTTAAACCACCTATAGCCCACTTGTGTCATATCCTTCTGTTGGTGAAGAAGTTGGATAATTACATATTAAAGACTACATTAAGGGCATTAACAAGGAAGATGAGGGGTTGAAAAATAAGTGCTTGCCGTTCAAAATGAACTTTTTCTTTAACGTTGGGCTCTAAATGCTGAATATTGATATTGACCCGAGACAATGATCAACCATTTGTAAGTTACTAAGTTTATTCTCTGTTAAGAATTTTAAAACGATATTAGTAAACATTTTATAAAAAACTATATTGATGCAAATAAACAATTTTCAGCAATTCTTATATAATTTTTTCCAATGAACGAAACAATTCCAATGTGTTCTGGGTATGACACTAAACTTATCTTTGCAGTATAAAGAACACCTTCATTATTATTACTCCCTGGTCCACTCAGACCCGGTGTGGTATTGTGTGTTATGGTCTCATGTAGGCCTGTTTAAAAATTATTAATATTGGGTAAGAATACGTGAAACTACATAACTAAAGGAAAACAAATGATTAATGCTAAATAGAAATAATTACCTGAAATCATATCTGCACAGGTGGCAAGGTAGTAGAATGTTGATTGCATCTCTGTGGAGGGATAAGACCCTATCAACGAGTGTCCTGCATATGACACTAAAATGCATCTGATGGTAAGGCTCTTGTTCTTGGGCATTTAGAAATGTGGAGTACCTCTTCATTGGTATTACTCCCAGGTCAACTTTGACTCAGAGTGGTAGTTCCTGTCAGGGTCGCGTCTGCAGGTCAGATAGAATCGTTCAATCTTTTACTAGGGAATATTACAAATATTAAATAGAATCAGACAGCAATAACTGAAACCATTTAACTGTGAGTTAACAAATGATTAATATCAAATTAGATAGAAATACTTGATAAATAGAATTACTAATGCAAATAGCAATACCTGAAGCCATTTGACTGTTTGAAAACTAATAATTAATTTCAGATTTAATTATTAATGTTAGATAGCAATACTTGAAACTATTTAACTGTGTGCAAACAAATGATTGATATTGAATAGAATTATTAGTCTTGGATGACAATATTTGAAAATGATATTGATTTGTTCTTGTTTTTCGAGGTTTCTTAAGTTTGGTTCGATTTTATTTGAAAACTGTCCGAAATTTTCTCCAGAAGCAAACACTGCTTCATGTATTCGTTGAGTAATTATGAAAAGTTGCAATTTTCCTATCCCGTCTACATCTTAGTTCCCTTCTAAATAGGTCTATTTTGAAGAAAGACAATACAAAACGAAAAGAATCTCAATTTGGGTAGAAATTAAAAACTGACTCCCTCAAAAAAAAAAAAAAAAAAGAAAAGAAAAAACAGAACAACCTCAAAAATCTGACCGTTAACAAGAATGCTAGAATAGAAGATAAGAGTATTTATATATTTTTTAGTAGTTTTATAACATGCTTTTAACCAGTTAAATTACCATTTCAGAGTATATGCAACAGTAACCCCCTAAAAGATTCCAGTGCATTAGTAATTTCCGAATCCAATGCACCAAACTAACTTGCCTACGTGTAATAAAGGAATAAGTTGATCCCATTTGTACCTGATTAAACTAAAATAGAATAGATGGACTTTAACTAAGTTAAAACCTAAGAAAAAGAAGGGAAAAGGAGAAGGGAAGGATTTTTTCTAAGGAAAACTCACAATCTCAAAACCATACAAGTGTAGCAGCAGAGATACATCTCTGCTGCGATAAAACCTACATCAAATTGGAGAGGACAAACTGTGACATATTCAAACATAATGCCTCCATAATTACTCAGATATCTTGCCCCGGCTCGTCACTGGATGACAGCGTCCGAGAGAGGAGAGTATATTACTAGCCACACAAGCGTATAGCGATAGAAACCATTGGTTGCAGCATGGTTGCTGTAGGTAAGACGGATGAATCCAAAGGCGGGTCAATAGCGCACTTCATCAGAATGTGGATGGAAGACCTCATTGATCAACGGCCAGGATAAAAAAAAATTCAGTCCACTAATTACTGCTATTAATCTGTAAGAGAGAGAGAGAGAGAGAGAGAGAGAGAGAGAGAGAGAGAGAGAGAGAGAGAGAGAGAGAGAGAGAATGTCACCGAAAGATTACTCTAATTCAAACAGTACATCCACCCCCACCCTTCATGCGGGTATACAAGGGGCGTGTTCTGCTGTGGTTGAAGTTCTGGCCACTGTGTTCGAAAAATAAGACGCAGAGCCCAAACCTAAACCAAGCGTACTTTGATGCAAAAGCTTTGTCAACATAGAGACATTTAACATTAGGACTTTATACATAACAAATCAGCTACCTGAGCTGACAGCATCTGGACATCCTATGCATACAAGAGAATAGATATAACTATAATAAACTAGAAATAAAATACCATGATACTAGTAATGGATGGACATTTATCTCGGCATCTGCAAAGAAAAAGTTCATCAACGTTTCGACTGGAGGTATAGGAATGCTTCTCAAATGCCTAAAAGTCAATGAATATCATAAAGAGAATCCAACCGAGAATGACGTATGCTACATTTAATAGTAACCCCAATTCAGCAATTATCTCTTGCTACAGTCCCAACGCCAGAGATGAAATAATCATCACCACCTTCTACAACAAGTTATCTTCCCTTGCCTGGCACCCCTAAACATAATGTCCATCGATGGAGACATCAATACTCAAATAGGCAAAGAGGGAAATAATAAATTCTGCGAACACAGTTCGCCAAACAGAAATGGTGAATATCTAGCTGATTTTTCACTTAAGAACAGGCTTGTATGCCGAAATACAAATATGCAAAAAAAAAAAAAAAAAAAAGGGAAAACTATGAACTTACACTTACCCATCCCTGCCCCCCAAACTCTAAAGATGAGCAAGATTATAGATTCATAAACAAAAAATGGATAAATAACGCTTTAAACTGTGATATATACTTCTCATTTGAAAGAATATCTTCCGATCATAGAATCGTTTAAGCAAAGATTCGCTTGAGTCTACGGAGAAATAAGAAACAAAGAGTTAAAGTTTCACGATATGACTGTTCTTCACTTTCCAATTGTGATATAAGTAATCAATATACGGTAACTGTAAGAAACAATTTTGATACTCTTCAGGGGACATCTGAAAGACATGTCCGAATGACGAATATGTAAACTTTGTATATAAAAGCAGCAGATGAGTGCATACCAACAAAACCAAAAGCCAAATGTAGACTACAAAGAGAGGCAATTTGAGTTTGGGGAAAACGAAATAACATGAAAAAAGAATACTTACAAAATAAAAGAAACCCAACAAATGCCAATGCACAGAAACTTAAGAAAGCCTATGGAGAAAAAATACATATAAAAAAGAACAACGACAATACATTTAAGACCTAATAAATAGGAATTTGGCTGACGGTAGACACTCGTGATTTAACATGGTAGACAGTAAACAGAGTGAGCGACAAAAAAAGCACCTCGAGAGCAAAACTAAATGCTACCAGCCAAGAATAAATACTGCAGAAGTTGAAGGAACATTTCAAGAATTTGCTTGGAAACCCTCCTGAAATCCCTGTTAAACTTACCGAAAAAAATATTTATTGCCAACAAGACATCAAACTAGGACAGTTTACAGGGGAAGTATTTGATGCAGTACTAAAAAAAATTAAAGCAGAAAAGCTGTAGACCTAGGCAAAATACCTACTGAGGTATGGTGGGCAAGAAAATTTTATTACATAGTTCTTCAATTGTGCAACGCTGTGTATAACAAAACACTATATAGAAATGGTCGAAATTATGTCCCTTCTCCCTCCCCAAGAAAGGCAACCTCGGAATCTCTAAGAACTACGGCAGCATAACTCTTACACCTATAACTGCTAAGGTCAGCGATACCCTGCTTCTGAAATGTATTCGACCTGAAGTTAGAAAATTCTTCGGAAAAATCAGAACAGCTTTTGAAGAAATCCATCCACAACATTACAGATTCCGGCTATCCGTCGAATCATCGAAGGAGTGAGTGCAAAAATCTCGAGGCAACACTACTGTTTGTTGATTTCTCCAAGGCATTTGATTCCATACACAGCAGAAAGATTGAATAAATACTACTAACATATGATATTCCTAAAGAAACTGTTACAGCAATAATTATGCACATATTCGTTCCTCTGATGGCGACCTCAACTTCTTCGAACTCTTATTTTCCATCTCAAAAATCATCCAAGTAAGACGAATAAGACATGCAAAGCACTGTGAGATCAGTAATGATGATTTCATTAGCAACTTTCTATTTTGGATGTGTACACATGAACGTGCCGTGTATTGGCTGAACAGCAAAGACTTACAGCTCTGTTCGGACACTGGAAGCAGCCTAGAAGATATGCCAGGAGCTATGGATGACAGGGGCGAATTAGAGAGAGGGAGAGAGAGAGAGAGAGAGAGGGCGAGAGAGAGAGAGAGTCAAGAAATTTCGTGCTATCAATAAGACTTAATGATGATGATGATGATATGTGTGTGTGCGTGTGTGTGTGTGTGTGTGTGTGCGCGAGCATGTGTATATATGTGTGCGTGTCTATGTGTGGTTTTTAAAGAGTTTAAAAACAAGTTGTCAAAAAGACGTTCGCATTCTTTTTGAGACACCTTATATATGTATATATTGGACTTTCTAATTTTCTGTCACCTTCATTTTTAGTTGTTCCACGTAGGTTTCTTTCTGCAACCGCATATATATATATATATATATATATATATATATATATATATATATAATTCTTGCTTACAGCCATATTTGACACCCGAAACAGACTTCACAACAAAGAAAGGTATTTTCATCCTTTCTTGTTAATTTCACGACTTAGGCTTTTAAACATGAAAATTTTTTAAAAATTAAAAAAAAAAATTTCTTTTTTCATTTCAATTCCTCGCAGGCCATTTTTTAAAAGTAAAAAGATAAAACCGCCTTTGCATCCATTTCGCCTGCATCGCCCTTGCTGACGCATGTCTTCCATTTGGTTTTCTTTCCATTCTGTATCTTACACTTCTCATCCTCTCTTGTCACAATTTTTTCTCTGGTCTTTTTCTTTTTCTTTTTTTTTTTGCTTACCTTGTGCCGTTCAACACCTCTTTCTTTCTCCTCCTCCTCCGCCACCGCCCACCCTTGCCCCTAAAGTCCCAAGAATTCTCTTCCACATCACCTTTCTCTACCTAACTTTTCTTTGACATCTTCATCCCTCTTCTACTGTTATCTTATCCCCCCACTCTCCACCCCCACCATCACGCCTTGAACCCCCGCCCGCCTTTCGTCCCAGGCTGTATTGATTCTCGTCAATAACATCTCATTGCTAATGTCACCTAGTGCTTTGTTCAACCTCCTTTAGTTTTTTTTTACTTTTATACACTATTTTAAAGCTTTATATTTATTTTTCAAATTGAAATTTTTTCAAAATATCGTCTCTTTTCCCTCTTATTACTGCTTTGTCTTCTTTGTTGTAGTTACTTTCTTTTCATCTTTTTTAAAAATCTTTTCATGCCTTGCAAAGGCATAGGTCTTTTTCTTTCGTCTTTTCTTCCTTGGTTTCATCATGTTCGCAATATTCCCTTTCATTTCTTCCTCTTCTTTTTACTTCTAATGAGACATCTTTCTTTTTCTCAATCACTTTTCTAGAAGTACATTCTTTTTCGTTCCTCTTCAAAAAATTCCTTTTCTTTCTCCATAATAATTTTTCTAAAACATTCTTTTATTATCCTTTTTTTTCCTTTTCGATTGGTATGTCTTTATTTTCTCTTTTTTTTTTTGCTATTCATTAATTTCTATCTTTTCCTCTCTATCTTTCGTTTCTAATTTCTTTCTTATTTTCTCTAGCATTTCCTTAAAAAATTATTTTCTGATTCTTTCTTGCTTTCTATTATTTTTCTCTTTAACGTGTACAACCTTTCTTTTTCCTTTTTCTTTTTTGATCTTTCTTTTTATTCTATCTTTTCCTAAACACAAAAGTTTCTACTGAAATCTCGAAGACGCCAACACATGAATCAGGCAATAATCTAAAAGTAAAAGAGCATATTTTATTTACTTTCTTTCTTTCTTTCTTTCTTTCTTTCTTTCTACGTGTAACCTTTTTATTTATTCCTTTCATACATTTTTTTCTTTCTTTCTTCTCTAGTGGTAGCAAATAGTTTTTTCCTTCTTTTAAAAATTCTCTTCTTTTTGTTTTTCTTTCTTTCGTTGTGCAAACCAATTGTTTGTTTGTTCGTTTCTTTCTTTTCCTTTGTTACATAGCCTTTCTTTCTTTCTTTCTTTCTTTCTTTGACTCAATTATTTTCTTCCGTACACAATCGTTTCATTTTCTTCCATTTCCCGCTACTTTTGATATTAATAGTATTAAAAGAACATTTTTGGTTTCTTGCCCTTTTTTTTTTACTGTATTTAAACGACAAATGAAGAATTTAATACACTGAAATGTCACTCATGGATCCTCCCCAACTTTCTTAAGAGATCTAATTACCTCTTCTTATCTATCTGGCGTCTTTTTTCTACCTTCATTTCTCCTCCTTCACCGCTTCCCACTCGTCTGCACGACTCCTCACTGCACATTGGCACTCCTTTCGAAAGAAGATGGTGCTTGTAATGTCAGTGTGTCGATAACACTCTGCATTAGACTTAAACGCGACACTAGGAAGCACGAAGAACTAGTAGGTAGACGATGAGAGAGAGAGAGAGAGAGAGAGAGAGAGAGAGAGATATTTTAAAATTTAGAAATGAAAAAGTACTTGTTTTTATAAGTAATTCTGGCCTGTTTCTTAGACTCTCTCACTCGCTTCTCTCTCTCTCTTTTCTTTTTCTGTCACGCTTTCTTTCTATAAGTTGAACTTTTTTCTTTCTTTCTTTCTTTCACGTTTTCTCTTTCTTTCTTTCTTTCTCTTTCTTTCTTTATTTCTTTCTTTTTTCACGTTTTCTCTTTCTTTCTTTCTTTCTTTCTTTCTTTCTTTTATGTCAGGATATCTTTTCTTTCTCCCTTACTCCTTTTTTTATATATATGAAAAGCTTTCTTTCGGTCATTTTCTTAGTGCTTTTTTCTAAAGGTCACACTTTCTTTCTTTCTTTCTTTCTTTCTTAAATTTGCGTTATTTGTTTTATACTTGTTCGTTGCTTCTTCAAATTACTTTTGAATTTGTTTTTTAAATTTTTCATTCGATTTTCATTTTTCAATAATGTATATTTTTCTTTCTTTCTTTCTTTCTTTCTTTCTTTCTTTCTTTCTTTCCCTACATGATTGTTTCTACTATCTTTCCGCTTTGATGCATTTCTATTCCACCCTCTTTCTCTTTTTCCTCTCTATTTTTGTGCACATTTTTTTTATCCTCAACCCTATTTCTTCACTATTAACATCATCATTACATATACAGAATTTTAGCCAAACCCCACCCCCATTCTCCTTTTTTCGTTATTTAAACAATCTCATAATGAGCTAGATTAGGCCGAACCTGAGGCGGGGTGGTTTCAGTCTCGATTCAGGTTCAAAGGTCACCTGACTGCAGTCGTCTTCTACCGGAGGCTATGGGTGGGAAACACGTTAATCACGCTATCCTTAAGATTTCAGTCACACAGGCCCATGGGAGTGCGTGGTGCCCACGAGGGTAAGGACCAGGAATAACCGCTCCCCATTCTTGGTTGACACCGATAGAATAAATAAAATACTTGTTATTTTTTGGTCACATCTACGTTAGTTACACCTGGTTAACATCACATGAGTGTAATGTCATGGACGTAAGTAAACGTATATACTGTGAAATAAACAATCGGAGATGTGGATGTTAGGACGTGAACAAAATGTACATACTATCATCGAGATAAAGTTTTACACACACACACACACACGCGCGCGCGCACAGATGTGTATATTTACGTATTTACTTAACTCCCCCGCCACAGGTAGAGTGTGATAAAAGATCAATTTGTAAGTGAGGTTATAGATTTCATTTTCTCTGATCAGAATACGCTAAATGCGCCGCAAATGAGTGCGTATGTATCGGAACTTTTGTTAGTTTATATCAGTTTTAAGGACGTTAGAACACGAGTACATCGGTCGACAGAAATCATTTTAAACCACTCGAGTATGCTGCAATTGTATGTGGATGATAATATATACGTCCCCCCCGGGGGGCGTTGAGCACTCTAGCGAAGGAATTAACGGCTGCCACCCGCGTAATACAAAGCTCTTATAACGAATTTAGCACTCCGGTATCCGGTAACGCAAAATGCAAACAAACGAAATCTAATACATAATGTGTTGTGATTCCTGAGCTAATGTAGGTGCTCTGAGGGCTGAGCGGTAAGATAGTAAGTCTAACGTAAAGTCGGGTGGGTTTCGATCCAAGCTTGAAGCGTCCTGCGTGTCTAGGCACACTGAAGAGTTGTGATACAACGAAACTGTCTGCGGATGACAGTATATATATATATATATATATATATATATATATATATGAAGGAAATAAAAGAAAGCGAAGAGAGATGGTGTAAGAAAAAAGAAATTGAGAGAAGGAGATAAAGAACACGAAGGGACGCAAGAAGGTAGAATAATGACGTATGGAAATTGAGAGTGAAAAAGAAGAATGTGGGAGAGAGAGAGAGAGAGAGAGAGAGAGAGAGAGAGAGAGATTTAATTGTATGTGTTTTTAATTTAGTCAAGATTAAACGTGAATGTAATAAATGATCAAATATATAAATTAATATGTATGAAAGTTCCAAAATAAGGGCTACATTATATATTCTCTAGCAGATATATGATACAATGAATTAATATGAATGTTACTACATCACAAGATGACTGAAGACAGAACAATTTATTAGAAAATATACTACCTACCAACTTGCACACACTTGCACCCAGGTCAAAATCAGCATCAGTTTTCAAGGAGTAGCAGTTTTTTTTTTGTCAGCATATATAAATTGTAATAATGCGTTAGTAAATATACAAAAAAGATCACCCTTTGGCTTTATATCATTTCAATCCTAATACAATTGTAAGACATAAATAAATCTAACTTTAAGGGTCAGTTCAATTACAAGATTAGCCATTCAAATCCCTATTCGTATATTTACTACTCCTCCTTTTTAGAGGCTCTTTCTTACACTCTGGTCAAAGACACAATATCCAATTTCATTCAATAAGAACAGACTAAGCACCAGTATTCCCAATACTATGAAAGCTTTTTTGTAATTTCATATACATTTAATAAATCAAGATCTCATTTCTATAAAGAGTACTACCGGTCCCATAATAGTGCTTACATTTGCCTCTATGGAAGTAAATAATGGAAATGGATGTTACAATATAGAGAAAAATTGAAAAACAAGGTAATCCAAAGAGAAGAATTTAATCTAAAAGAAAATCGACGTTATAAGGTTTCGGTTCTAATGAACCGACACCAGGATTAGGAGGGATAATATTGTGCGATGTTCGATCACCGATGGATTTTCAGTGAAATATAAAACAAGGGGGAAATTATATATACAGAGAAAGAGGTAACCGTTTAATCAATAAATCAGCGTTCGTATGTAAAAATATGTCACGTGACTATTTAAAACAATGATGTAGAGAAAATAGAACCAACAAGAGAAATAATGAATTAAAAGAAGAAAGAAGAAGGAAGAAAAAAAAAGAACGGAAGAATGAGAGAAAAAGGAAATTGAAGAGAGAGGAGAGTGGTAGAAAAGAGAGAAAAAAAGAAGAGGAAACACGGTAACGTATACATAAAATAACTCTTATTGTGAAATCAAAAAATCAAACCGATGTCGGTTGATATATTTATAAATTAAAAATTTAAAAAGTAGAAAAACGGTAGTTGTAGGAGAAAGGTGTATGAAGTTTTAAATGAATGTGGCAAAAGTAAACATAAATATTTAGCTTTTTCTCTCATTCTTCCGACTAGGGCTATAGAACACACCGAATGTATGTCTGCAGAAGGGTAAGATCTCCTCAGTGAGTACACTGGATATGACTTTAAATTATCAGATGGCGGGGCACCAGCACTGCAGCTTTGGGGAATATGGAGTACCCCTTCATTGCCATTAC
This sequence comes from Sepioteuthis lessoniana, assembly GCA_963585895.1. Lineage (NCBI taxonomy): Eukaryota > Metazoa > Mollusca > Cephalopoda > Myopsida > Loliginidae > Sepioteuthis > Sepioteuthis lessoniana. The sequence goes on along the minus strand of OY757940.1, from coordinate 67,759,192 downwards.
TCAAGAGTCGGAATTGTGGTACCTGTTACGGGCCCATATAAGCGTTCAATCTTTTACTTGGGATTATTATCAATATAAAATAGAATTATTCGTGCTGAATAGAAATTATTGAAATCATTTAACTGAGTGCAAACAATAATTAGAAAAATAGCTGCTTTTTAAAGTCATTCCTCCACCTGCTTATTAGGACTACCGCTTGCATGGTAGCAATTTTGAAATGCGGAGGATCATTCAGTACCAAAATTTACTCTATGGTAAATGGAATCCAGTATAAAATTGTAAAAATATGAAAATTTCATTTACTTTTTGACTTCTGTAGATGTATAATTTGGTTTCAGAATTTCAATGGTGTAGAATTTGGTCACACTTAATAACTTATTATATTCGTTTCGATTGTATAATGTCTGACTTGATATAATACAATCCTGGTATCTTTTACTTAGAAGAAAAATTGTATTTGTATAAAATGTTTTTATACATATTTATATGCAATATTACACACACACACACACACACACACACACACACACACACACACACACATATATATATATATATATATATATATATATATATATATTTGTGTGTGCAGAGTGTTCGCCGTTTCAAGCTTTACTTTTGCTTCTCAATAGTTTCTAAGACCAGTCTTTGACTTGAAATGACGTTGATGTTAATTATATACTGTTTGCTCTATAAAATCATACTTTTGCCAGACATTGTGCTTTCACTCAAAGTGGATAGAATATAAGTCTAATGGGTGCATCAGAAATTCAACCTTATGTCAAGCTTGCTCCAAAAAGTGATGATCCACTATAGCTGTAAATAATATTTCCGTGATGCAAATGGTAACTTCGTCACAATCAACAGGTTTGCTGTCTGATAATTGTTTCCTTTTAAATATATATATATATATATATATATCATCATCATCATACCGCGCTGGTAGCACAGATATCCCTGACCCTCTCTCGCCACTCCTCCCTATCGTTCATCGCCCTAGGTAGGTCTTCAGGACAACATCCTGTATCCTCACATAGCTGCTGAATGTACGTTCGAGCTGGTCGTCCTGCTTTTGCGCGGCCATGTGTGGGGATCCATAAGAGTACATCTCTTATGAGTTCATCTCTGCTTCTCCAGCAGTGTCCTGCATGTCTGGTTCGTCTAACTTGAATAGTTTTCGTGATAGGGGGCAGGTGGCCGTACAGTTGGTGTCTTGTGGGGTGTTGCTGCCAGGACTTGTTATATATATATATATTAGGGCCTTGATTAAGTTCTCGCTGATTTTTCATGAAAAGTAATCTAAAAAAAATCAGTGGGAAACATATCACTGAAAATATTATCCATCGCTAGCCACAACTTTCTCCCATCTGTGTGGATGCATTTGAATTCCACATCCGAAAAACGACACTCTTTTGAGGCTAACCACGAGTCGGCCATATGTCATCGATCGGAACAAGTGATGCTGTATTCACCAGACATTGCACTGTCCAATTATCACGTGTTGGAAACACTTAAATGGGAAGTCCTATTCCACTCACTGTATTCACTAGACATTGCACCGTCCAATCGAGAGGAGTAGGGTTTCCCATTTAAGTGTTTCCAAGTAGTTTTTCACCCATTTTTCCACATGTAGCTAACACAGTCATGCTTTTTACAAGACTACAACGATACTTTTGGGTTCAGTATCATGATAAGCTGCAGGATCATGTATTTTAAAATATGTATAGTATCGCTGTAGTCTTGTAAAAAGACAAATTAATTACAATAAAGAAAAAATAAACGCTCAGGACAATTTTGATAAATTCATCCACCAATTCCAACCTGAAACCAAGACACATCAGGAAACTTGAAAGGATCTTAACAAGATTATATAGACAAAATGTATCTTTACTATTTCATCAAACATTGATATATATATATATATATATATATATATATATATATATATCATCATCATGTTGTGCCGCCAGCACGGATATCCCTAAGCCTCTCTCGCCACTCGCTTCTGGCAGGTCTTCAGGGTTACATCTCGGTCCTCACAGAGCTGCTGTATGTATGTTCGAGCTGGTCGTCCTGCTTTTGTTTGGCCATATAGGAGTACATCACTTATGAGCTCGTCCCTGCTTCTCCAGCAGTGTCCTGTATGTCTGGTAGTTTTCGTGATGGGAAGCAAGTGGCCGTATAGTTGGTGCTTTGTGGGGTGTTGCCTCCATGACTTGTTCAATATCGCTCGCAGCATTTTTGTGTAATTGCCGTCTATCTTTTTCTCCAGCCGTTTAGTAAGCGTCCAAGTAGTGCATCCATATAGCAGTATCGATACGACCGCTGCTTGGAAGAAACTGCGTTTCATTTTATCGGTTAGGTCTGACTTCCTTTTTACCTTCATAGATAACTGATGCTGCCTTTGAAGGTGAAGCTCATGACATCTGACCTTGTTCCTTGGAGAGCTCAATAAATTTCAGTTTCCGGGATGGACATCTCACGTGATGTAATGGTTAGCAAGTTTGACAAGCTGACCATTGTTTGTAAGTTCAGTTCTCACTAGGCATCTTTCTAGCCTTTTGCCACAACCAAACTAAGCTTTATAAATAAATGAGGCGAAATGGAAACTCCCGTGGTGTAATAGTTAGCTAGCGGTATTAGCCGACTATTATTCATGAGTTCGATTATTAGTGAATGCTTTTTTTATCCCGGGTTTAAAGTAAGCTTCATAAATAAGTATAGAAAAAAGACAGGGCACTTCATGTGGTTTAGTTGGATTAGCTAACAATTTAAGTAACTTCGATTCTCACTAAAATACACCATGCTTCGAGCCGTAGGCTACAACTGAAGTTAGCTTAGTTAATAACTATTTAAGGAGGGAATTGTTATGGTTGTTATGGTGGCACAATTTCATTTAAATCTCAGAACCGGATGAGACAGCTAACAAACAAGCAGACACGGACACTTGATAAATAGATATCCATATATAATCATATGTACAAAGAGTAAAATATATATGAATACAAATACTCCATATACATAGATCATAGTAATTAAAATACAGTCGAGAGGCTTTGGTTTTGATCAAACGCGTAGTACTAGAGCACATATACACGGGTAGACGTTCCGACGCGTGAACTTTCAAAGACGTGTCTCCGAAATCACACATAGAGTAGAGAATTGTGGATTGTTGGGTCTAATTTTGTTCATAGTATCTACGGGAGTTGCTGTAGAGGAGGTGAATTGTAGTATTCAACCTTTTAGATGGATAACATGCGTATTTGATGGCATTGGACCAGATGAGTCTTAGAGATTCATGTATCTGATTGCTGTTATCGTAGGAAAAAATATTAATGAAAACATTTTGCTGTTCATTTAGAAGTAGCAAGGGAAAAAAATATCGGCCGAAATGAATAAATTGACACTCACTGATGTCTGAAATGAGGTTGGGCACAGTGATTAAAGGAAAAAAAATTAAATGGTATGAGTGAGAGAAAAAAAACGCGAGTGTCAGGAAACAAAAATGTAGCGATCATAAGAAAGAAAGAAAGAAAGAAAAAGAAACGCAACTGAAGGAATGTTATAATATGTATGATATGATATTATGTTATGATATTATACTCGTGTATAAGTCGATATAGTACATAGTCGTGTATAAGTCGATCCTATGGTTTATAGGTTAACCTTATGTCATGAAATCATTAATTTACAAAATCAATTTTTGATGCCAAGGATTGTTCCTAGTTTTTCCCCAATATGTCTGAATTTCAACAATATTACTCATGTAAAATTAAGACTCCAAAATTTGATCGGAGATTTGTTATCAAAACGTATCGAGACTAAATTTAAGATTATTTCTATGATAAAAAAATAAACTTACATGATAAAGAGATGATATCAGGAAGTCCAGAGAGTAGTTTAGACATCAAAACGAATCAGAGTCAGTTTTTGATACTTTTTTAGAATTTTTGGTCAAACACAGAATTGTGTGAGTACAGCAGGGTAAATCTAACCCTCCATACTCATCAGACCTGACACTTTTCCGTGTTGCTAAACTGAAAATGTATATCATGGAAAAGATTTGAGAACATGGCGAACCAACAATACTTCGATCGACGGATAACTTACAGGAACTAGTGTTGAATGCTAAAAGGATTATGTTGAAGAAAATTAACGTTTTCTTTATAATTTTTGACTTTGGAAATACTGCTTCGGCTGCGATAGCTTTTGAGCAGGCCTCTTATATAGAATATTGTTGCAGAATTTGGGCAATTATTTTGCATGTATTCCGCAGAATTTTCACTGGTCCAGCAAATAGCCATTAATACCAGAGAGGGAACCTGAGACATCGATATCAATGTGCTGTCTTGATTAATAGACCCCATTTTAAACAATGGTGATTTCTTTTTTACGTGAAAATCGAATGCATTATCGTTGGTTTACGAGATCGTTCCACTAATCAATACAGTGTCCCAACCCCATGAGTCCCTGTGACGTTGTGGCTAATGTGCTGGACTGTGACATCTTAGTAAATGAGTTCGAACTCCAGTCGCGCTATTATGTTCATTTTCGAACTAATACTCTCAGGAAAGGTAGGAACCACCTTCTCATCCCCGCTATGGGTATATACAACTCTTTTCTTCTGAAAAGCATGGCTTTGGCATTGAATAGCCCACGAATATGCCATAAAAAACAAATCTAACCAAAACCAATCAATGGATTAAACTAATATTAGCTTAAGATCTCTGAAATCTAATAAAACTATTTTCCTTTTGTCCGTAATATATGTTGAAATATGTATAAAAGGAAGGCTCTACTAACCACTAAAAAACAGAAACTAACAAAGTTAATGAGTGAGGGAATGTTCACTTTGGATATCTCAAAAGGAGCTTTGCAGAGATCATCGAAAGATAAAGAAGGCTGTTGAAAATATAACTAAATTGACAACTCGATGCAAAGCTTCGAGTTAGCTTTAAAAACTTGCTTCCTCATGATGAATGTAAACTAAAGCGAGTTATAGCGAAACAACCAAATTTGACCAGCGCTCAGATCTTTGACAAGGCTGAAATTAAGAGAATCAAGAAGGACAAAAGGTGTAGAATACTTTGTGAATTACGATCTGTAAAACACTCCTATACAACCGTATCTCAGGAAAGCATATATTCTAAAGCGTCAAGATTGGGCCAAGAAATACAGGAAAATTGACTTTTCTAAAGTAATTTTCACTCAAGTAAGATTTGATGAACCTGATAGATGAGCCAAGGGATGGATCTTATCGAATTCAAACGTGCCCTTGGGTAAAAGAAGGCAAGAAGGGGACGATAGAGTGATTATATGGGCTGTAATCGGACCATTTAAAATTGATGAAGGACAAGTCTTTCTTTGCAAGTCTCAGTCTTGTCGTTTCAAAATGAAGTGTTTATTTATGTATCACAATATTCCTTCTCAATTATCTAAATTGAATTCTTTGAGCATAAAATATTTACCGGAGAGAAGTTAATGGAATGGTCACTATCAAGTCCTGTTCTGTATGCGATCGAAAATCTATGGTTAATTGGGAAGATGAAATTATATGAAAGTCGTGAATGATATTAGCAAAGTAGACCGCTGGGAAGTCAGTAAAACTACCTTGTCGGAAATTAAATACGCTGAAGTAAAGAATTAACAAAATAAATGGACACTAGGTGGTTGTTTAGAAGAAGGGTCACTACATTAAAATGTAGAGGATTCAAAGACCTTTCCAATGTATTTGCAAATTATTTTATTTTGTGTTGATCATTTTTGATGATTTTATTACCTTCTTAGTGAAGTAAAATGTAATTATTTGGTTTTGCCTAATAACTTCAGAAGGTTGATATGCCATTAAACTAAGAAACCAAATGAAACCAGACTAATAACTTCAAACGGGAGTTTTTTAGAATACAACAATAACTTCAATAACTTCAATATTGATACGACCAAAATTTTTTAACCGGGCTTAATTTTGACATCTAAATTGATTAATTAAAATTTAACAATTTTTCAAACCAAATTTGAATTATTTGAGTTTATATGGTTTGCTTGATAACTTCTGACAGGGTACACACACACACACACACACACACACACACACACACACACACACACATATATATATATATATATATATATATATATATATATATATATATATATATATATATATACCCTAGACTCATTCGCTGATGCAAAAAACGATGATCCATTATAAAATTGTTACTACTATTCCTGAAAGAAGGAAGAATTCTAATAAGCATTTCCAAATTATTCCTGTTATATCAAGAATGTGCACGTTCCAAGTGATCCAGATTCCATCGTCATAATATTTCTTTTCAATTTGGACTGGATATTACTTTATTTTTTAAGTTAAAGCATTTTGAATGTCTTGTTCTCATGAAAATCTCACTATGCTGTGCCCTTTCCTGACTTATGGTTACGTATAAGATCAAGGAGAATTTTTGTAATTTATATATAAAAACTCTAATAGATAATACTTTGTTGCAAAAACACACACGCACACATACACAGGTATATATATATATATATATATATATATATATATATATATATATATATATATATATATATATATATGTGTGTGTGTGTGTGTGTGTGTATACTTTTATGTACATAGATGTGACTATAAATAGACACAAGCACACTAGAGCACATATTTATGCGTATACTTTTTAATATGTATAAATTTTATGCATACGTATATGCGAAACATGTTTACTGAAATGAAAAACCTAAACTTTACGCACATTTATGCACCATACGGATATTCACACTTACATACACACACGTACACGAAAACACATATACACGTACCCACACATAATAGTCTCTCAGGCCTTTGGCTTTTTTTACTTAAAAAATTTCCTTTGATTTCTCAGCCCGCCATGAAATTCGTGTTAAGCGGTGTGCCCAGCTAAGCGCTTTTCCATTGATTTTACATACTCCTTCTGTTCACTTCGTGACTTGATTATCACTGTTTTGATGCCGCCTCGAATAGCAACATCTTTGGTGACGTCATTACCAAAAATCAACAAACTCACCGCAACGGGATGTCCCTAGAGTCAAGAACCACTTTTAAAAATCGGTCCTCTAAAGTTAGAAATAAAATAAAATATTAAAACCACAATAAAATTTGCTATTTTACATCGCTTCGGTTATTTAAACATTACTTTCTATGTAGTTATATCAACTACTTTCTATGCTGTAATATTAACTAATTTCTCAGCAGTAATAAGAACTACTTAATATTCTGTAATATTAACCACTTTCTGGTTAGTAATAATTAATCCATGTTGTTATATTAACTACTATTTATTCCGTAATGATAACTGATTTCTATACAGTAATATTAACTTCTCTCTTTTCAGTAAAATTAACTATTTTCTCGACAATAATAATAAATACTTATTCTTCTATTATAATTACTTTCAATTCAGTAATATTAACTCTATTCTATACAGTATTATTAACTGTATTCAGAAATAATAATAACAATAATACAAGAAAACATGGACGTGGCTAAGAAAATGAAACTTTAACAGAGAAACTGAATCTCTCCTAATAGCAGAAGAAAACAACGCCATAAGAACCAACCACATCTAAGCGAGAATAGATAAGACTTAACAAAATAGCAAATGTAGGTTATGTGGTGATAGACACAAAACCATCAATCACTTAATAAGCGAATGCAGCATCTTAGCACAGAAGGAGTATTAGACTAGACAGGACTGGGTCGGCAAGGTGATCCACAGGGAGATGTGCAAGAAATTTAAATTTGACCATACGAACAAATGGTATATGCACAACCCAGCATCTGTCCTAGAAAATGACACACATTAACTTCTATGGGACTTTGACATACAAACGGATCACTTCATCGCGGTCAGAAGACCAGACCTTATAATAATCAAGAAAAAAAAAAAAGAATTTGCAAAATTGTGGACTTTGCTGTTCCGGCTGATTACAGAATAAAACTGAAAGAATGTGAAAAGAAGGATAAGTACCTTGACCTTGCTTGGGAATGGAAAAAAAAACTATTGAACATGAAGGTGACAATTATACCAATCGTGATTGGTGCTTTTGATACCGTAACTAAAGGAATATTAAAGGGACTTGGAGGACATAGAAGTTGGAGGACGAGTGGAAACCATCCAACCTACAGCATTATTGAGAACCGCCAGAAAACTGAGAAGAGTCCTGGAGACTTGAGGAGACTTGCTGTCACTCAGACTCTTGTGAAAAACCATCGACTAACGATGATATGAAAAGCTCTAATGAGTGAATAATAATAATAATAATAATAATAATAATAATAATAATAATAATAATAATAATAATAAAAAATATCGATGCAATAATATCCATTACTTTCTATGCCGTAATATAATCTACTTCCTATGGAATTAATATTAAATATTTCTTTGCAGTAATACTGACTGTTTTCTATTCAGTTATGATTACTTTCTATGTAACAATAACAACTTTCTCTTCAGTAATATTAACTACATTTTAATATTAACCATTTGCTATTCAGTAATATAAATTACTATCTACGTAGTAATATTAGCTACTCGCTATACTGCAATAATGACTAGATAATTATAGAAACATGATAAGAATAACCAAACTTATTCAACTACTTTATATTAAATAATAAAAAGGAAATTAAGTATTTTTAATAAAAGCGATTTACACGAATTTTAAGGCGCGTTTTTAGATTATAGATTATATACATATAGATTGTTATGTGAAAGAGATATAAAGCGTGGAAACCAATTTGGGGGAATGTTTATATATTTGTTTTAACGTTTCTCGCTGTATGTCTGTATGGAATTCATAAGATAATGATTTGGGCAAAAGAATTGATTTGATCAAAAATGTTGCGGAAAATTACGACTGTTTATGAGGTTGTTGTGGCAACGGAAACATGAATACAGATCGTTATGAAACTTTAAAAAGTAGAAAACGATGAGTTTGAAATTGTGCTTATTATGTGCTAATGTCGATTGATTAAAGGATTTGAAAATGTTACTGCTAAGTATGAAATTAAATATTGTTATTATTATTAAATGGTATATTAAAATTAATGAATTATGACTGTGAATTAAGTGCTATATCATTTTAATGTTAATCTTACAAGAAAATATGATACGTTTCAAATTCTGTGTTATTATTTGATTTTTTATCGAAAGAGATCACAACGTCATAAGTTTTATTAGTAATCTTTTTTTCATAGTTTAACTTATATATAATGTTTATGTCATCGACAGATATTTTTCTAATGTTGTTTGGAATAGAACGGCATTGGATTTTAGGTTGAGATATAATAAGGATTTGTGTTCGTGTGTGTGAGCGCGCGCACGCGCGTGTATATTATTTATGAGCATACACAATATTGAAATATTTGTCCAGTGTATACGAGGATGTAAATATGCTTAAAAATGCATTCACCTGAATGTTATTGGGTGTCTGTGCGTATTCATATGCATAGTTATCAAAACTTCATTGATCACTTGTTTCATATGTTCAATTAAAAGATAAACCATTTAACTTTTTAAAAGCCATTGGCGTATAAACGAAGCAATCAGCCAGCGTGTCTACTTCATTGAACTGAGAAGAAAGAAATATTTCAAGTTTATACGCCATTAAACAAACAGTATAGATTATTATTATTATTTATGGAGATATTTATGGAGATATTTCAAGTGCTTACCACCCACCTACACACACTGCAAGTATTTTTCGTTAATGAGTGGTATATTTCTTACAAAGTAAGTTTATGAACAATAGCGGGGAATAGTTAACATCGAAATAGGCATTCATCCCCCCATATATATATATATATATATATATATATATATATATATATATATATATATATATTGTTTGCTATCAAGTTTAACTATGACGATAAGAGGTTTTTGTTACTACGGAACAGTGGCTTACGTAAGAGCCCACTTACAGTCTTTCTTCATTATCAATCTATCTATCTGCAATAAAAAAGCAAGTAAAAATTACGATGAAAGAAAATACGAAACAAAATTAATAATAAGAAAAAGACTTGGAAGAGACTGCGCAAAATGGAGATCAGAAGAAAATTCGAGGCCATCCAAATCATAACGCTGTTAAGTTTGGATTCTTAGAAGAGTTCTGAATTTGAGGAGACTGAAAATCACCAGTTAGAATTGTTGTAAAAAGGTCGCAAGGAATAAAATAATAACAATAAAAATAACAAAATAACAGAATAACATCAACATAAATTAAAAAAAAATATCATTTTATGAAAAATGTTGTCAAGTTAACGTGGTTCATAATTCTACAGATCAAAACCTAAAAATAAATTAAAGATATTGGTAAATATTCCGTGTCAGCCTTTGATAAATTTGTTGAAATTAAGTGTTGATACATTTGTTCATTTAAAAAGAAAAGGCACGTAACTGTCTTAAATGAGTTAATGCATAATCATAATATCTCTTAAAATGAGATAGAATCTTAAAAAATTGAAATTAAGTTATATACAAAAAATGAAAATCAAATTATATATTTCTTAGGACTAAAGAGTAGTATATAGATACACACACATGCATATATATATATATATATATATATATATATATATATATATATATATGTGTGTGTGTGTGTGTGTGTGTGTGTGTGTGTGTGTGTGTTCGATTAAATTATAAAGACACATTTTGTCTATATCATTTTATTAAGGTCTTTTTAAGTTTCCTGATAAGTGTCTGGGTTTCAGGTTGGAATTAGCGGATGAATTAACCAAAATTGTCCCGAGCTTTCATTGGCCATCATCAGGAGTTGCTTGCATGTGTAAAGAGTGTTTTTAAAATTTTGAAAGTTTTTAGGTTTTTTATAACAACAAAATTACGCAAACGCAGAGTTGGATAAAACTGAGACGCTGATGAATTTAAAAACAGAACCCTATCAACGGAAATAGCACATGATCAAGAAATATGGAATATTTAAAAAAAAAAAAAATAAAGGCATTTCAAAATATTGTCGCTATTTTCAAAATTAATTCTATTGATTTTATTTTTGTTTTGTTTTTATATGTAAGGTTTCTTGGATTCGCTGTCATAGCTTATTTATTTCGTGGCTATTATAGTGGTGTTTTCAACTAGAATTTTTCGAAATTTGAATT
>OY757940.1:67735516-67743016 GCA_963585895.1 Sepioteuthis lessoniana | reverse complement strand
CCAAAACACAAAACGAGGTTTTCTAGTGATGCGTGTTTTGGTAAGAAGGGCGTGATCTTTTAAAATCAATATGTAAGACACATTTTTCTCTCTTTTAAAAATATTAGATAAAGGCGCACATATTGCCAAAGATAATACAAATATTTCAAAGTAAAAAAAATATTTCAATAGATAAATAAATAAATAAATAAAAAGTCCAAACTAAAACGAAACAAAATAGAGAAAACAATAACATGATAAAACAAATTTGCTAAACAGTGTAAAACATATGAATACCATTGTCAAATTCAATATCGTAGAAACTAATAAAACAATGGCAGTGAAGAGGCAACTGTGAGTGAAAAGGGAAAATAGAAACAAAAGCGAGATATTTTCCACTTTAAATGTTTTGTTTTGCAATAAATGCACGAGTGAAATAGACAAATTAATAAAGGAAAACAAACAATTGAAATGAAAAATAATATAAGAACAAAAGAAGAAAAAATGTTACGGAAGAAAACAAGAGACGTTAAAAAATATAAGCGTAACGGATCAACTGAAGATAGAAATATGAAATACAATAAGAAAACTTATTTTAGAAGCTCCATAAAGCAAAGCAGCACCGTTGAAACAAATTGTAATGAACAATGAAAATAGATTCGATGCAATATCCGTGTAAATATACAACGAAAATAAAATTATTCGTTCCAACTGATAGATAACAAATAATAATGATAATGAAAACTCTCATATAAATAAGATATACGAATGTCGATACTTGAAATTTTATATTTGTATACACATGAAACATTCGTAGAAACAAAAGTTTAACAAGACGACAAACAAATAAACAAATATTTAAGAAAAACAACAAAAAAGAAACGAGATTGACGATACGACGTGAAGCGGGGAATGATTTTCAAAGCAGATTTTAAAGGGAGATAACTCACTCAAGTTTAAAATGCCAGACAAACATTCGTTCATTTGAACAGTGACTTTCGCCGATAGGAGTCTTGGAGAGAAGTGATCGATCACCTTAAAAAAGAAGTCATAAGCATTGTCCCAAGTTTTATTATTCGGTTCTTTGGGTATCTGGCAGGTTAATCTTTCGCATTGAAAATAAAAACAAATTCCTGTGAATGCGAAAATATGTAAGATATAAAATTAATATGGTGGAAAAATGCACTAATTCAATTATACGAAGTCAACTTAGACTGGGAGATAAAATTTTGCAGGCGTACACACAAACTCACATACACAAAAATATACACTCACCTACACGCATATATACAGATAGGCTGAATGTACAAAGACGTATAAGTATAAAGTTGCAATATATATATATATATATATATATATATTGGTTTTCACTAACTTCAGGTTATATAATGATTGTTCAACAAATATATTCATCACCATAACATAATAATGTATATGTGTATATTATATATAGATGGGGCCATAAATGCGAAAATATGCCTTTCGTATTCATGTCTAATAATAATGTAGGTTGCTATATTTATGAATAAAGAGTGTTAAATAACGGTTTTGTTTTGTATAGTTTAATGGCATATCCACCTTCGTGGGATATTTAATGGCAAGAAGAATAGCAGCGCAACTATCTAACCCATAGCCAGGGGATAAGCGAGTTCATCCCTTCTCCAAGGTTATTAGTCCGAAAGTGAACATAATTGCGCGACTGGAGTTTGAACTCGCTACTACAATGTCAGCACATAAGCTACCATGCCACCTGGACTACTCTCGCTAAAAAATTGTGAGAGAACATGCATGCATATCTAAGTGACGACAAATATATATATATATATATATATATATATATATATATATATATATAATTATTTCCTAAATTACCTATATAATAGCTATATCATTAGAATGTTTAGTCTTGAGTAAACTGGGACACAGATTCTTGTTTTTGAAATTTTATTTGCACCAGTATATTGCGTATTTTGCCCGTTAATTCCAGTATAAACTGAAAGGGTCATGATGAAAAAGGAAAATAAAATGAAATAATGATACCTTTAAATAAAAGTATCATTATCTTATTTGTTTATTTCTGTATTTGGTGAGTGGGATGTAGAATTAGAGTTTCATGTAGTTTAGTATCATACCCATGGCACTACCTTTTCTTTCGGGGTTTTACCCCTATTTGGAGGATGTAGTCAGTGTATTCCTTTATCTTCGGTATGTCACTAACCTGCATCTGGTGGTGAGTTTCCAGTTCTGGAACTCTGGGGTCGATTGAGTTACTACTTTATTGCTATTACTCCCATGTTCACTCTAACCAGGGGGTAGTACCAGTTAGAGTCTATGAATAAGATATGTTAAAAAATTATTTTTTTTTATATAGAAGTGCTTGATGTTTACCAATATTTATATTCTGAATAGTTATTTGAAGTTGTAATAAAGCATGAAATCATATAATTGATGGGAACACTAGAAACCAAATAATTTATATCAGGTTTGAATACTGAATATTATTTAACTGTGTGCAAGCAAACGATTATGGATAAATGAGTGAAATTTCTTAAAAGAAAAAATGCAATGGAACCTTGAAAATGTAAATTGATTCTATTTTTATGTTATGTTATTGTAATGTATCAAAAACAGAACATGATAGCGAAATTTTTTGTTTGTTGATATCATTAAAATGGCCTCGAAAATTAAGCAATTCCGATCGTGTTTGCAATTTACGACTAATAGAGTGCAGTCTGATTTCGTGTTAACCTCGATAATGGTTTAATTCTTATATGTTTTATATTTAGTGGAGAGAGATAAATTTGGGTGTAAATTTTTTCAATGTGAAATTTCAATTTAAGGGGCTACGTGCTTTCAAAGTGTTCGACAAAAACAATATAATTTTAATGTTTTTCTATGTTTTGAAGATATAAAGAAAGAATTAAAACATGTAACTAAACAAATTGTAATTAATATTTGGATAGAAATTCAATTCAACATTAAAAGTGGAGAAGACAAAAGTTCACTAATTGCTTCATAAAATAATAATACTTTCATTTAACAGTAACATTCTTTTCTTTTCCTTTTGCAATTTTTTCATCTGAAATAACGGGATCAAATACGAAAATACACAATACACTGATTACAAATTGGAACACTCTGAATATATTTTACAGTTTAAGATTAAACGTCCCGGTAAAATTTATGTTATATAAATGATAAAGTAAATGATCTTATATAAAGATCAGCACGTATGAAAGTTCCAGATGAAATAGTTTATCAATTGTAATTAGAACCACAATCGGATGAAGCTAATTTGAGGTTCGTGATATATATTCTAAAGAGCTCTGAATTAAAAAAAAATACACGTAAATATTAAAACACGTTTTACTTAAAGATTTTTCCTTTGGCAGAGATGAGATATCAAAATTCAAAACGTATATTCTAGAATAAAATCTTAAAACAGAGTCTTGTTTCGGATGTGTTTCGATATGATTTATTTTTATACACAGAGATTTTTTTAGGGTGAAATGATTTTTCCTTTACCTGACATTTTGACTTGCTGACATTATTTACCTTAAAATAATCTCACGTTCTCTGTATCTAATTGTCTCAAGTTTGTTTCATTTTGTTACAAACAAAATCATTCTACAAGTCTATATTAGACGAAATGGGTAAATTACTGGAACAAAGAAATAAACACGCACTAATGATATTTAACAGTATCATTATTTAATAAGTATCATTATCTTATTCTCTTTCCATTTTCTGTCATGATTTTTAAAAAAATTTAAAGTGAAATGACCGGATAAGATGACAAAATACCCAATATACCGATATAAAATAGAATTATTGCGATCTGAATGTGTTTAAGTTTACTCAAGATTAGCCGTCCAGACAATATAATTTTTAATCACACACACACACACACACACACACACACACACACACACACACACACACACACACACACACACACACACACACATATATATATATATATATATATATACATATAAGTACGTGGGCAGTTTTCACATGAATTAACAATGATACACAAATCCAGGCTAATGAAGTTAATTCGAGGCTTATAATATCTCGATAATGACCTTAAATTTTGAAAAATGCACTTAAATATTAAAAGATATTTTCTATTTGCATAGTGAAGTCATTTTTTCCATTAGTTACAGCTAAAGAATAACAGATTTCAAAACTGAAGCTTCTAGAATGAAAATTTAAACCTCCGTTACACATTTTTACTGCAACAAATTTGTCCAGGAAAGTTTCAACACCAGTTTGTTTTACTTGGATATAATTTAAATCATACAATTCGACTATTAAGTGTTTTTTCCTTTCCTTACTTTGGCATCACTAAGCATTTTTACATACTGACATTATTTATATTCTATCACGCTTCCATTGAACCTTCCCTGAAGATAATTATATAGCTGCTTCGTGCTTCTTACATGTTATTAGAAATGAAACCGTTGTAGACGAAATGAGTGAATCACTCTCATATATATATATATATATATATATATATATATATATATATATATATATATAAATTTAATTACCATGACTAGAAAATCCGGCAAACTCCCTCATGCGACATACATGAACAGCTGTTTCGACCTTATTGGGTCTCATCATTATTGGATGTTTGCCGGATTTTCTAGTCATGGTAATTTAATTAATATAATATCAATTACTCTAATTATATATATATATATATATATATATATATATATGTATATATATATATATATATAGAGAGAGAGAGAGAGAGGAGATGAACAACAGTGATAAAACAAATAGAAATATTTCTTAAGAGTTATTAATTATAATAATAATAATAAACATTCGTTGAATGAAAATTATTTTTTAGGATCCAAGTGTCTTGAAATGACCATTTTATGATCCTGGAATCCTAAACATATGGCAGTGAGGTCTACACTTGAAAGATATTAGTTAAGCATGGTTGGTGTATGTTTAAAATTTGCTGTAACTGCTGTAGTCAGACTTTATGCATTTATTTATTTAGGTCTTTATGCATCAACTCATATCTATCAATTCAATTTCAAAGCGGTGAGATAGTATAGTTTAACGTCATTCAGGTCAATGTTTGAAGACGTTTTATCTACTTAGCTTCGTGTGTTTCTATCATAACCATGATATTGTCCAATATATTTTTTCAATTCTTCCGATGTTGGTGAACGCTACATTTTTGTCAAAGTTACGGCCATTTTAGCGGAAATTTTGTTCAATAAATATTAGTTTCTTATAATCCATTGATTTGATTCTGCATCTGCAGTTATTTAATCTAAAGTAAAATGACCATTCTGACTTTCAAATGTGTTGGTTTTGGTAGGGTATACAATCCAGCAAAAACATTTGTACTTCGGAAAATCTTTATATATATATATATATATATATATATATATATATATATATATATATATATATATAAATTTATCCACCCGAAACCAAGACACTTAAAATTATATAGATAACATTTGTCTTTATTATCTGATCAAACGTGCTTATATATATATATATATATATATATGTATATATATATATATATATATATATATATATATATATATATATATATATATATATATATATGTACTGTGGATCATTCAATAAATAAGGGAATTTTTTTGAAAAAAGCAAAATAAATTTTAGAATTGGTTTATAGGAAAAATATTCTAATCTTACAAAAATATTTAGAGGCTATTCAAAATGCCGGCAGATAAAACAGAATGTTGCAAGATAGTACAAACCAGTAAAAATTATAGAAGAATCGTATTAGAATAGATGTGTATAAAGAAATATGTTTTAGTAAAACAATGTTTGCAAAAGAACTATACATAGATTTGCCACTACGAGTTGATTAAAAATGACAGTCCATGGAGTAGAAACACGCTGACTTTCCGGTAAAATAAAAAAAAATTGATCGCAGTGGTCAGTAAAGAAGCTTAGGATTCAGGTCTTCTGGGACATAAAAGGATCCATAATTATTGATTTCCTTGAAAATAGTGCAGCTGTAAACAGTGCTTCCTATTGGTAACTACTTGCACAAAATTCACCTTATTCATTGAATAACCATTGTATCTGTGTAAGTGTCTGAACATAAAGATTTAAGAATTTATAACGGATTTTATGGCTTCAAAGGATCCACTGTGATTCTCGGGCCACCAAAAATTGTTGGGTTCGCAACATTTGCTTTTTTTACTTTCTAGTTAATTAGGCACTGCTCAGACTCCATGCACATTTTGCTCATTGCTTAAAATTGCCACCGTTTTTCAAGGTAGTGCAGTTTTATTTTCTGATGCGTACGCAAAGCTAAACTTTTTTCAGTAACCTTTAAGTAAATCTCAAAACATGAGAAGCAAAAGATTTCGATTTGAACCAAAATCTTAATGTGTAGCTTTCTTTCATTTTGTTTTTTAAGTTTCATTCTCTCATTTCTTGTTATGGATATGGAACTAAACTGCATTCCATAACGAGACTCCAGTTCTGGACGTTTTAGGATTATGGGGAACCCCTTCATTGCCTCTACTGTCATGTTCACTCTGAATCTGTAGTAGAATCTGTAGTAGAATCTGTTTGGTAAAAAAGATGTCTGAAAATATGTAGAAATCTATTCATTTATAGTAGACTGGAATACTTGTACAACTGAGTGGAAACAAATGATCATCGACAAATAAAGGATAATTGAAAAATGGAAAGGAACATTGAAAAGGGAGTTATCATTACAATAAAATATTGAGAAATGAATCAAATTTCGGCTTTAAATAACCCTTAAGGAGTTAATACGTCATTAAACAAATAAACCAAACCAAATTATAATGAAACACTTACAAATGAATCAAATTTCGGCAATACATAATCATCTATATGGAGTTGATATTCTCTCAAGTCTGGTTTGATTTCGTTTCTTTTGTTAAATGGTATATCAACGTTTATTGGTTACTCAATGCCAAAGCCATCCTTGTTGAAGAACCGCAATAATACTATAACCCATACCTTTTGTCGATGTCTTTTAGTAAATATTTTTGAAAAGTACATCGATGTTCCATAACTCTTATAAGTAAGTTCGTTTTTCGAATATAAACTCAATAAATAGGAAGGGACTTTACATTGACTTCAAGTGAATTGTTAAGAATAATGTTAATTCTCTTGAAAAATAAATTGAACGTTTGTCACTTATATGAAATCTGAGACCTGTGTATAAAACTAAACAAAGCTAATTGCAATGGGAGTTACACACCTCGGAATGAAGAGTGCCTTCACTAGCACGAATCAATATTTTTGACAACAAAGTTGTCGTAGCTTAAATATGAAATTTAGTCACCTCCACCGGTGCTGATTTTTGCACTTTGGTTTATTGTGGTCGAATATGCATAAGCATTTTTGCACTTTGGTTTATTGTGGTCGAATATGCATAAGCAATGTTTTTTTAATGCCAAAGCCAGCTTTGTAGAAGGACAGTAGTGGCGCTGTTTAATCCATACCTGGGGGAATAAGGGATTT
>OY757940.1:67686643-67735316 GCA_963585895.1 Sepioteuthis lessoniana | reverse complement strand
GTGTCGAGTATTCCTCTCGCGAACGAATACTTTTCAAACAGATTTAGATAATCGATTGATAGAATTCTAACAGGTAGAGTAAACCTGGGAGTAATAGCAACCCAGACTTCCCAGATCTTCAGAATTCGGTCGTCACCATCCAATGCAACAAACTGTCATACCTAGGACACTAAAAATAGAGAGAGAGAGAGAGAGAGAGAGAGAGAGAGAGAAGATTTAAAAAAAGATTATTAGGAATATAAGATTGAAAATGAATAACTACAATTATTATTTTTTTCTTTTTAAATAAGCGACTTTTTTCCTGATAGATTTTGGAAAGTGTTCTTGGCTGCGAGAATCAACCTTGACATTTCTGCAAACTGGAAACATTAAATCGAATCACCCACATAAAATGTAAACTATTTCTCCATTTTTAAAAATAAGATATATATATTTACCACGAAAAATGTGCTACGTCAAAAAACCGAATCCTCAATTTTTTTCGTTCAAGTTTATTGACTTTGTTATTGTAATTTTATATTCAAATTCAGTTTTGCTAAATATACGTGTTGTTATTAATTCAAGAAATTTTAAATAGAAATCGACAATGTTTTATTTCAGAGTAATAATTTAAATTCATGCAATTATTATGCATGCATACCGTGGAATTTCCACGGGTACGGCTTGAACACACACACACACACACACACACACACTTATAGGCGTACTTTTAATATCTTAATATATTCTATTACCGTAATATTGTAATATTTGCTCAGCACTCGTTGTATGTCAATCTTACGTGTTTTTCTACCCTTTTTAGATGTTATCTCTGTTATCTCACGTTTTTAAATTTTCATCTTGCGACAAGTTTTTCTATTTCAATATATATATATATATATTTATATATGTATATGTTTTTTTTTCCGATTTACTAAAAAGAAGAAAAAAATAAAAAAATCGTGTAACTAAAAGTAATAGATGAGCTAAAGAAAGTGAGATAATTATTTTAGTTTTTATTCTGGTTTGTCAGTCGGCATCTTTTATTATAACACTTTATTCTATCCAAACAATCTTAACCGATTGTGTCTTTTTTTAATTAATCTCTTGTTTATATATACATATATATATATATATATATATATATATATATATATATTCCCCCCACTCTCTATCACACACACACACACACACACACACACACACTCATATATATATATATATATATATATATATCAAGTCGTGCTGATATCATAGAGTTCTTTGAATCACCCTACCTGTCCTTATCGTTCATCGCTCCTTTCAAGTTCTCTTGACGGCATCCGGTGTACGCACGGAACCGAAGTATATACATTTTTGCTGATTGGCCAATACTGAAGTGTCCATGAGAGAACATTGCTTATGGGTTCGTCCTCACTTCTACAGCGGTGACCGGCATGTTTTGTTCAACTTATTTGGATGTTTTGTGCGATAGAAGGTAAGTGGCCGTACAGCTGATATTTTTGGGGCGCTGCTTCCAGGACTTGTTCAAAACAACACGTAGTATTCTTATGTGGTTTCCATCTTGATTTTTCCTCCAAGCTTTTCGTTAGCAAGTAGCTAGTTGCTTGAAAATAAATTTTATCTTATCAGAGAGATTAGATTTTCATATAATCGACTAGCTGTCCAAAGCAATATATGCCTTCCCTAAGCGTATGTTGACATAAATTTCAGTTGATGAAATATTGCTGCCGAGGTATATGTACATACAGGTTTACTAATTTCAAAGGCTTGCCTCGAGGAGATGGCTCCTTGTTGTTAAAACACATGAACTCTATTTTATTTGCGTTCTCAGAGAAGTCAATACATACATTTTGGTTCAGGCTATAAAGTGGGGTTCGGCTTAGGCAGGTGTATTTGTAAGAAGAACATCTGTGTATCTACATCTGTTATAATTTCCTGGGTGATATCATCTGCTTATTGTCTTTTTTAATGTGAAACGATTTTCTTTTATTAGATCTATTGACGTTCATAGAACATAATATTGGCAGATTATAAATAGATAAGGTGCTCATGTATCTCATTCAAATTTTTTTTGCATCTAAGGTTTGTTTGGGGGTCTGTAGCTGATTTTTCGATCACTGTAGTCAGAGCTCTAGCCTCAGCAGAACGTGTCTCTTGTTCGCAAGTGTTAACGGCTATGCGGTTTGGATGTATAGTTTGAATTAGCGTCGTGGTAATCTTTCGGTGCCGATTTTTTACATTAACTCTTTGTTCAGTTTGCTTTTGCAAATGCTCGTGAATAATAGCAACAATGTAATCCAGTTGTACACAAGATGGTGGCATAAACACTTCTGCCTTTTTATAACAACAAGTCAAACAAGGCCGAAACGATTCTTCCATCATTTAGACAATATACAACGTCCTTTCCCCCTTAGCTTGAAACTCCATACGTAGTCGACTCAGTACTTTTAATGACTCTGAGAAATATCCATAGGTTTTTCTATGGAACCCTGACAAGAGTTCTAATTACTTGGCGGAAGTGTTACCCTACTCTCTGACATAGTCACATCATCATCGACAACATCGGAGTCATCAGTATCTGTATCCTCTAGAGATTCCTTCGCAGAAATTTCCTTAGCTAAGAGTTTGTCACTATGTCGTTTCCCTTTTGTGTCTAGTTACATGCTGGTGCGCTACCTTTTGGCTTTACCTTTAGCTTTGTTGCTTCTTTCATCCTCTTTGCGTTTCTGAAAACATGTTCTGATGTGGGTCCTGGGATGATCATCTCCCAAGCTTGCATCAGTTGTTGAGAGGTTGCTATTTCTGTTGTGTGCATGAAGCAATGCGACAGGCGTTGAGTGTCCTTAAAATGTTTGTCCTCGACTCCTCATAGGTTGCCTTGATTCTTATGTGTCTCTCACAGTATGTTCCATAGAAGTATTCATGCGAATATGATCCACGTCTTTTCCATTGACAACCATCCTCTAACCGGACTGGAAAAGCTAGTGGACCAATATGCTCCTCTAAAATCCCAGGCAGCCATTTTGGCATCCCTTGAAAATTTACCACTCTAACAGCACCAGCAATATGGAACAAGATGATTTTTATCCGTCAATCTTTTGGTACCATCAATTTTTGGGGTGACTTTGGCAGAAAATCAGGATGCACAAGGTCCAGACGAGATCGGGGCTGCCGGCTCATTAATTGCATTGCTGGTGACTTACTAGTTATTGATTGCGGAAATATACAGGATTGGCTAAGACACGCAATCATCGAGTTTCCAGATCACCTGGAACTTTTTAAGCCCACTCTTAATGATTTGCACTGCACACTCAGCCATTCAATTCGACGAAGGGTGATATGGTGCACGTCTAACATGATTATTGCAATTTAGGGCACTGAACTAGGAAAATTCCTTACTAGTAAGACTGCTATCATTGTCAAATACGATCATATGTGGACTCCTATGTGTGGCAAATGTGCGTCACAATATCCTTTCTGTTTCTGAAGAAGATGCCGATGACACGACATGTGCATCTATATATCAACTGTGGGCACCCACAATCACCAAAATCCACTTGCCTGCATAATCCACGTGCCTGCATAATCCACGTGCACTCAGAACCTAGGCCTTCCTGGCTATTCCCATGGATATAATGCATATGCCTGAGGCATATTTCCACTATATTGGCACATGCCACAATTCCTCTCTCACAATTCAATATCTGCATCAAGCTTAAGTCACCAAATGTTACACAGACTTCATCTGTGAAATTCCCGGATGATTCATACGCATTTCTTTTAGTAAAGTATCTCAACCCGTGATCCCCATAAAACACAACCCAATTGTTCCGATAACTAATCTTTTCCTGATGGATATGGTTGAAAGTCAGGATATCCCTTGATAGGTCATCCCTGTAAGATTCATTTACGCACTTGTAATAACACAGGATTTCTTGATATGTAAAAAGCAACAGTTTTTGACGTGAATAAGATTAAGTCTACAGCTGACATGGAAAATACTACTTCCCCTGGACAGGGTAATTGCGTAAAATAGTCCTCTATAGGTAGCCGACTCAGTCCATCTAGATTGGAAATTTTTAAGCGAAGTTTGTATATTAGCTGATAATGGTAAATTGCCAGAACCAATACCCAACAATGCACTCTAGTACTTCCTGCTGGTAATATTGCATGATCCTCTTTAAAAAGCCCAAGCAGTAGCTTGTGATCCGTTATGATGGTAAATTCCCGGCCATAAGTATATTTATGGAATTTGGAAAATCCAAAAATGACTGCTAGCCCTTCTCGTTCTATCTGTAATTCCGTTCTGCCCTTGATAATGTCCTGAAGGCAAAATGAATCAGTTTTTCATTTCTGTCTGACATTATATGTGATAAGACTGCACCCACACTAACTAGAGATGCATCCACAGTCATAAGTTTAAGTTCATCAATGTAATGAACCAAAGCATTAGTTGACATTAGCAACCTCTTTGATTGCTCAAAGGCAAAGGCTTCACCTGGTCCCCATTTCCAGGAAATTCCTTTCGGAATAATTTGTATAATGGAGCCAGAACAGTGATGATATTGTTTAAATAACGTCGATAGTAATTCACAAAAGATAAAAGAAAACTACGCAGTCCGACACATTCTTTGGTGTGGGTGCTTTGCGGTTGCAAAGAATTGATCTTCTCTTGAGTTGGGTGGATCCCTTCAGGATAAATCCTATGACCCATATAATAAATTGAAGACTTTTTGAATTCACATTTATCGCCTCTAAGCCGGAGCCCAGCATCTCGTAATGGTTTGATAACGGGGATAGCAACCATTCGATCAAGTTCAATTTCCACCTTTTCTCGAATCGTTAATTGTATTGTTACACGCTCTCTGTTAAGCTGTTACGAAGCGTGATTCCGTGCAGGCTCGGACTTGTCTACCCATCCCTAAGACTTTGGATCAGGGGATACAAAGTGAAGACATAGAGAAGAGAAGACAGAGGGCAGCCCTTCTGAACCGACCGTTCGATCGTGAACGATGCTGAATGCTTCCCGTTTACCTGCACCTCTGTTGTTGGGGAGCGGTACAGCATGCTTATCAATCTGTAGAATTCTGGTTCGCCCAAAATCGATAGTTCATCCTATCAAATGCTTTGGACAGATCTAAAGTCATCAACGCAGCTTCGTCTTGGTCTACTAATTCCTCTAGGATCTGACAAACCAAGTGAAGACAGTTCTGGGTCGATCTACCCTTTACAATGTAGTTCTGTTCTGTTCCGATCAGATCTAAAGTAATCTAAACCTTCCCGACCATGTCCGTTGCCTTTCTTCAGTAATGTGATGTAGCCCTGGGTAACATGTCCGAGGAGAGCTCTCAGGACAAACCAATGTTTGAACACATCCGTCAGAACAAGTGCGACAGCCCCAAATACATTTCATATGGCAGACCATCGAGTCCTGGTGACTTTTTGAGGCTAACCTGCTTCAACACGTCACGGACCTCACATTCTGTAACATTCCCCTCACAGATAGCCGCTTCAGCCGCCTGAAGACGAGGAAAGTCGGCCAAATAGCTGGAGAATTCTTCCTCCTGACAGTCAGGCAGTCTAGTAAAGTGATCACAGAAATATGCCTGGAAGGTGTCGCGTATCTCTCGATCGGACCGGAGTCTGTGCCCGTCCAAGGACATGACAATTTCGATATGCCAACGCGGAAACCTTCACAAATTTTCCCTACTCGATTTCGCGTCGTGTTCCATTGCTTCGTTAGATACTCTTACATAGTTCTAACTACGAAGCCTTAATAACACCCGCTGGCTCTGCGATCAAGGCCCCTCCAAGCTAGTTTTGTTTCTAGGTGATCCCCGCTTGCCCCGCCAGGCATAGTCTATCCTCTATAGACTTCTCAGTCTTTGCCTTATCTAGGGCTAGCTTTTGGCAATATTTGAAAGTGAAGTCCCTAATCATATGCTTAAGGGATCCCCACCTCTTATTCCCGAAGTTCCGTATCTCCAGCACAGATATATTGAACTTCCAGTAGCTAGCTATACTAAGCATTTTTCATAACTTCAAGCCGACCACCACTATTTTGTGGTTGGTAAAACCTAACCAGTGGAACGTGGGGCAAGCTACAAACTCTACTCAGCTCTTCTAACACTCGATCCGAATAAGTTTTAATTGAATGAGCAGCCACTTGATTAGACACGTCCACATCTCTCTTGGGTGATTCAGACGAAATCTGTCGACCAGATCGAACATAGTTCTAAAGTCGATCAGACTGCTTTCACACCCGACCGACCCGGTTGCACTCGCCGGATCTTATCTATTTTAGGTTCAAGGGTGGCGTTCCAATCCCCCATTAATACTAGTCGCTCCGATTACATCAGGAACGGCTTCAACCGCTGAAAGAAATAGCACTTCTCCCAAGGGAGAGTGGGCGCATAAACAGCCATCAAACTTGAAGATTCTCACGGCAACATCGGCAACAACCAGACGGCCTGCCTCACCTGAAAAGACAACATTAACATCCGCATGCTGGTTGCGTCCAGCTATTGGAGAGACCCCAATGCTGACACGATGATCGAATACTGAGAAGACGTATCGTCCTCCGACACCCTGACATCCTTCTCACAAATTAAGTGGGTCTCCTGCACCGCAGCAACATTTACGCAGCTGTTCTTAAGTTCGCCGAGCGAAGCCCGGATCCCTCAATCCCCGCGTAAGGTTAAGAGCCATACGGATTACCTTTTTAGTCAGTGTCCACCACCGGCTGGAAATCTTTCGATGTGAGGATGCGGATGGCCTGTCCCAACGATCCTGTGCCTTGCTCTGTAGTCACCCGGCCATCACGAGACACTCTGCCAATATCCAAAGGACACGCAAAATTTTTTGACCTGTAAAGAGAGGGATGGACATAAACAGAGACCCTCCTGGCTCAAAATTGATTAATTCGTTTCAAGGATGGATGCTCCCAATCCACCAACCATACATCCAATCAAGCCGGCTCGGTCCGTCTCAACTACGACGCATCTTACTAGCCCGGTCTACCGCTGATCGGACAAAAGTGGTCCCATGAGAGCTTCTGGAAAATTTTCTGGGCTTTCTATCTCTTTTCCGCCCACCAGCTCCAGCTTGAGAAGTGGGCACAGGGCTTTTTTTTTGCTAGTGGGCAAGTTCGCTTTATACGGTAAGTTCGCTTTATACATTGCTGGTGCACTCGACCGTAACAGTTCTTTGGTATTTTGTTTTGTTTCGAGAGGCAGCAAAAGATTTTGTGAGAGTGAAATGTTTTCCTTTTGTGGTTTCTTCGGAGTGACAAAGAGGACGGCAAAAAGGTTTTGGGGAGGAGGGAAGTGTAGGTTGAGAAGAGGGCCGGGAGAGAGGTTCCGTGGTTTGGAGAATTTTAGTTTTAGAGTGTTTGTGCGTGTCCATCTTTATGGGGGTTTCTTTTTGTGGGGACACTGGCTGGGCATCTACTTCTTTCTTTTTTGTTTTTTGTTTTTCCTCTTTTTTTTTTGCTTCCTCGTCCACGTGTCGTCTTTTGGTTGTTGCTGTGGTGTTCATTGATGGTTTCTTGTGTTTTGGCTGAGGTGGGGAGGCTTTGTGTTCCTTCTTAACTATTTCAGTCCATCCTTCTCCTGTATTTGGGGCAGTTAGGGCAGATGGTGTGTTACTATTTGTGGGTCATTGGTTTTTGATTCATTTTTTGCATTCTTTTTAGGGCATAATTTGGCTAAGTGACCCAGCGGGCCCCAAATCCAGCAGTGAGGTCACCTCCCTTCCACAGCCATTAGAATTTGTTGGCTGCGGAAGGCCAGAGTATCTAGGATTCATTGAAATCACTCTCTTCAGGGGTATTTTGTTTTGTTACTGATTTCCATTCTGCTCCCAAATTTTAGCCAGCTGAAATGGGTGAACAATCGTTGGTACTTGTTGAAAGCCAATTTCCTCCGGTTTGGTTTAGTGGGTATGCGGAGAGTGATAATAACTCTTTTTTCTCTTTTAAGGTCGAGGGGGCTGATTTTTTCTGGAGATTATCCCTTTCATGTTGCTTTTTTTTCTGGGGTCCGACTTTGGGTTGGTACCTCTTTTTGATTTGATTGGTCCATATTGGACCTTCACCAAAAAAGAAAATAAACAAAAGATAATAATAAAAGTATCGGAAAAAGGTGTAACTGTAAAAAGTTCAGCAATTTCATCAAAATCAACTAGGTGAGTAATAAAGTTCAACAAAACAACATTTGATAACAACGATAAAAACAATACGAAAAACAATAAAAAAAACTTGCGGTTTAACAAATCTTGCCGATAGAAACTGTAAAACTAGTAATCCACTTGTTCTCAAGATGGTGGAATAACCACTTCCGCCTTTTTATTACAACCAGCCAAACAAGGTCGAAATGAAACTTCTGTTTCTGGGACAAAGTGCAACACTCTTACAGATGAGTAGCAGTAATTTCTCGACTAAACTATTTGATCCTGGCCGTTGATCGATGAAATTTATCCACCTAGCATTAAGTAAATCACGCCTTGCTTCGAGTCCCATGGCTTCCAATACTATAGGCTTTTATGGCTCAGAATCTGTTATCTAGAAACAAGCTGAGGGAATATAACGGGGTGATTATAGAGAAAGTATGTTTGTTGATCGCGAAGTTTGATCGTTGTTTTATAGTCGCAGAGTTGTACATCCCCGGTTGCATAGATTTAATAATATTTGTTTTCCCTCTCAAAAAGCAAAAAAGCATGCTAATCTTTTGATTAGCTTGCTTTTTTTGCAAAAAACAAAAGCAAAAAACACCTCCCTTTTTTCTCTTTTCAAACTTTTAACTTAAAGTTTAAGTATCAAATTTTATTTATCAGGGTACAGCTTATTCTTTCATTTCTCGTGTAGGTCACATTATTTTGATGCATTGGGAATGTGTTTGGGAAGGTTTCTACCAAATTTAATATTTATTCTTACCATCTGTCCTTTCAAGATGGGCCAGTTGAAAATGGAATGATATTTAAACAAACAGTGTCCATAGTGCAAAGATGTTCGTATCTTTTTACACGTTAGTTAAGCAGGATATAAAAGAGTCTTCTCCAGAACTTTTAGTTTGAAATTGGATGGAAACTTTGGTCCTTTTATATTCGTGAGGAAAAAGTGACATTTTTTCTAGGGGCGTCGGTTAGAGTGTTCGCCAATGGCCCGGGAGACCTGGGTTCAATCCCAGGTCGAGTCATACCAAAGACTTTAAAAATGGTACTTGATACCACCTTGCTTAACACTCAGCATTATAAGGTACGGTTCAAGGGTAAAGTGGAGCAATCCTGGGAATGGAGTAGCGCCCTCCCCTACACCTTGGTGTAGTAGCTATCGAAAAGGGAGCCTTCGGGTCACCCTCGACTATGGTCGCTAACTTTACTTACTTACTTATATCATATAATAAAACAGATGATAAAAATATTAGTAAATGGTCTTATCCTAGTCTTCCTATTATTTTCCCCCTTACGGTAGCCTTTCGGGAATATTTTTCTTCTTTTATGATTTAGGTTTTAGCAATTTGTGTGTATGAGTGTGTGTTTGAGTATCCAGGTACGTGAGAGAGATATGCACACACACGCACACACACACACACACACACACTGACGGATATATATAGAGAGAGAGAAAGAGAGAGAAAGAAAGAGAAAGAGAGAGACGGAGAAAGCGAGAGAGAAACACGCACACTCATATATATACATATATATATATATATATATATATATATATATATATAAATATATCAGTAATATCCAGTAGGTGTACAAAGACTGGATTTGCAATATTCGTATATAGAATATATGAGGGATTTTATATAAATCTATGGGAATGCTCGATGTAAGGCTATTATTATATATTCCTTTCAGGATGTATATAAGAAAACTCAGGTACAGAGCGTATATAATGTAACTGGAAGAAAACTCAGCACTGGTTAAAGTGCCATTATAAATTTATTTCGACGAAGAATATTATCTTCGCTTCATCAGATGACTTACGCGCTTATTCTAGGGATAAGATCAGCAAATATGGTTTGCTATGTGTGTGTGCATCTTTCTGCTTAAATAGCAGATGCAACCTATGTATTGAAGAGAAAATCAATATAATCAATTTTAAGGACCCTAGACTACTACTTAATAGGCATAGCAAGCTAATATTTATTTGTAGACATAAAAATAAATTCAAATCAACTTGTATGAAGGCCATCAAGAGTGGCTCTACTGACTTGAAGACCATTGATTGTGATATTGGATGAAATCAGGTAACTTAGGATTATTAAAGGATACATGCATAACCGCACATTTATTTCATTAATTAAAAGAATTGCAGTGCCGGAAGCACAATGTTGTGAATTACTGGGTTAAGGGAGACTTATAGAGCGTCGGAGTAAAGTTCTTATTTAGATTTGTTAGCGTCTTTCGGCCGTTTTTGGCCACTACTAGTCGTGGTGGCTGGAACCCCCATCGCCTCATAATGAGATATAAATAAGATAAACGTAGTAGCAATACATTTGTAAAACAATACCTAACGAGTACTAAAACCTAGTAGTTCAAATAACCTCGGGACCCTTACACTGGTTTACAGACTTAAATTGTACAAAAATACCACACCTAAAAAACCCACACCGGTTGACCTTGGGTTGAGCCGACGAATGGTGCACCAATTTTTCTAGATCCTTAATGTCTTCATTGTTTTACTTTCTTTTTTTACTCACCAGGGTAATCCCTTTTATCTATTTGTTATATATACTTTAAACCATATTTACTAATCTCATCCCCAGAATTAGTGTGTATGTCATCTGATGAGGTAAAGATAATATTCTTCGAAATAAATTTATAACGGTACTTTAAACAAGGTTGAGTTCTCTTCCAGTTACATTATATATATATATATATATATATATATATATATATATACCGATAGACAAAGGAGCACTCTGGCGAAGGAATTAACGGCTGCCACTCGCGTAATGCAAAGCTCTAAGTATGAATTGAGCACTCTGGTATCTGGTAAGGCAAAATGTAAACAAGCAAAAGCTATAATATAATGCATTATTACCCCCGAGCTGATGTATGTCGACTGATGGCTGAGCGTCCTGCACGTTTGACCACACTGATGAGTTATGATACAACGAAACAGTCTGTCTGTGGATGACAATATATATATATATATATATATAAATTTGGACCCTGGGGATAGTCAAATTCATATTTTACTCATAAATCTAGACTCCTCTCTATCTCTCTCCCTCTTTGTTTCCCTCGCAAATCAGCAGAAGTAGACGAGAAGTCTGAAGAGTTGAATTCGGGTCGAGGGTGCGTACTGACCGATTGACAGTCAAGTTTCCCTAATATGGGTGTATGAACTGGCAAGCAGCCCCTAGCAACAAGCGACCTATTTGAAGGCTGAATGCCGATTGGCCAAGAAGCCCACGTGATACGAGGCAGCGGGAAGGTCGATTCTGCAAAGAGGAAAAAATCAGACAACTTAGTTGGCTGAGAGATCCTTTAACAGATAGACGTGTCTTTGATGCCAACTCATATGGGAAGATTAAAAAGCCACAAAAAAAGAAAAAGAAAAAAAGAATTAGAACCTCGTGACTATTTTGTTCGTCGACTGACCACAAGAAAAACCTGAGAACAAGAAACGATTTAAAGATGTACCAATAAAGAAAGAAAGGAAGAGAAATTAACGGTCGGTGGAACGCGACACCAGGAAAAAAGAAAGAAAGACACATATATGTACAAAAAAAGATAAAAGAAAAGGAATGAGAGAGAGAGAGAGAGAGAGAGAGAGAGAGAGAGAGAGAGAGAGAGGTAAGATAAGCTTTCATTTTAATGTTGTTTAACTTTTTGCTAACCCCGTTCCTACCGAACATAAAACACATAATAATATTTTGCATTCCTCATCACAAGATGATTTCTAAGTGAATTGTCCCCATATTGTTAACATATAAACATTTTTTGTCGCTAAGACTATTTAAGTTCACATACATGCCTTTATTTTTTTTGGGTTGCTAATAAAATAATTTGTATTTTAAATTGTGCATTTCGTGTTGTCTTCATTTTCAGCTTGTTGGAGAATCTCTGTGTCGGAGTTTTCCCTGTTCGTTTGTGGTTGAATGACATCCCGAAATAAAATATTGTCCGACTTAATACCAGCAATACGCTTGGCATTGTCTGGGTGATATGCGTAGGTAAAAGGGTCGAGACTAAAAGCTTGTCACCTTCACCGACAGTAAACCATTCGGAGAAGTTTCATGACAATACATATATATATATATATATATATATATATATATATATATATATCACACACACACACACGCACACACACGCACACACACACACACACACATATATATATAATCCTTTTTCTGTCTAGGGAGGAAAAACAAGCAAATTCTTTCCAATAATTTACTATAAATTTATATTGCAAGCCAATTTACAATAAAAATGCATCGAAAATAATTTTTTTATAACGATGCCTTGCCAATGCTTTTACTATAAGATGCATTGAAAATGATTTTATGGTAAAAATAATTCTACTATAAAAGTGAATTGGAAATGATTTTACAATAAAAATGCACTGTAAAAGAGTTTAATATAAAGATGAATTGGAAATAATTTTGCTATGAAAATGAGTTGAAAATGATTTTGCGAAAAATTGCTTGAGCATTATTTACAAAAAAATACATTGAAAATGCTTGTAATATATAAATACAACGGAAATGATTTTTCTATGAAAATGCGTTACAAACGATTTTACAATAAAAAGATTTTGCAAATTTGGTAAATTTACATCAAAACATCATGATCGACTATCGGGGACAAACGAACTTTTGCCAATTACTAATTCAGATGCACTGCAAAAGATTCTGCTATGAAATGATTCACAAAAGATATTACAAATGAAATGCATTGAAAATGGTTTAACTATAAAAATACATTAGACGTTTGTAGTAAAACAATGGTTGCTTACAGAGAACATTCATACAAACTCTTACCAGTTGCTAATTAAAATTTTTCTTTATATATACTTGAAGAATCCTATGCTTCGTATAACACACACACTCCTTCACTCATACACAAACATAAATACATTCACTTACACACATACACAAATAATCGTACGCACACACTCACATGCATACACACATTATATATATATGAACAGAAAAAGAAACACTTCTCAGCTACTGATATAGATTTTCTCTTTAATCATATATACTTAGAGAATCTTATTGATGCTTATTATAAATGCACACACACACACACACACACACACACACACACACACACACACACACAGAGAGAGTCTAAAAACCGCTTGCACTCGCTCACAGGCATTCATGCTCACATATTATATATATACACTTATACAAATAGATCCTCCTTATATATATATATATATATATATATATATATATATATATATATATATATATATACACATATATATATATATATATATATATATATATATATACACATATATATATATATATATATATATATATATATATATATGAATTTATATGCTACATTCGTAATTAATAATGATTTGAAGACAAAGGACATTGAATTCACAAGTCGTGTTTATTTACACAGCGTTGATTTATTGGAATAATAAAGGCCAACATTCTTATTATCTTATCATTCACAATTATGTGATCCAACAATGCAGCTCAAAAGAAAAATCATCCCTCTACAAAATAAACCTTGTTGCCACTATTATGAAACATAAGCTTACGACTTGCTTCCATTCTCTGTATTGTTTCGTTATGTTTTCCAATGTTTGCAATAGACTGCACGTCTTACAGTTATGCCTTAAAGACAAAAAAACAGCCCCCCCCCATAAAACAAAAAAAAAACCCAATAAAAACAAAACAAAACGAAAAGAAAACAAAAACTCCGGATATGTAGATAAAAGTAAAATCGTAGATATCAACATGTCGATTATAAGCAAAGATGTTATTTGAAGTTTTTGGTCGACTTCGTTTTCAACTTACTGAGCTTATGTAATTACAAAATTGACTCAGTTTTAATTTTCTTTTTATCTTGGTTTTCTCGACTGACGATCGCTAATGAATTTAGTATGGAGACGCAAAGGTGCCAAAATATAAGAATCAATTGCAGTCTTTATTAAAAAAAACACGAACCTAACTAATAATATGTAGCAAATCTTTTCGTTATCGCTATACTAGGCCAGACAGCTTATTACACATCAAAGTGACGGGGTTATTTATGTATGGATTGACACTTTTACTACACTTAGAGAGTCACGCCTTGACGTGGTTGCCTTGGATCAGATTCTCTCTTATCTTTTTTTCAGGCTGGAGTTAAAGTGTAGTATCTATTCCTCTCCTTCAGCTGTATTCAAACCGGAAGTGGATAAAGTTAAGGTAAACTTGGTTCCAGGGATTTCAATTCATCGACACACCTCCTCTACTTCACCAAAGAAGGAGTCCGATCCTTGAATGGCAATGGTTGCGGGGGCTGTGGCTCCTTTTAGCTTTGTTTGTGGGTCCCCTAATTAAAGTGACCATGTGTTTTATATCCCATTCAAGAGGAAGTAGTTAAAAAAGAAATCAAAGCCTCACTTGCTCCAAGGCGTTTAAGCTAGGATTATATTCTAGTATTATATTCTTTTCCTTTAGCAGAATTATTTTTGGCTGAGCTCATGTATAGGTGCATGAACTTCCGAGTGAAGTTGAAGCTCTAACTTAAGATTCAGAGCACCGCTGTTGGACCTCTGGATTGACAGATAGAATGATAAATAGATATAAACCGACTTAAATTAATAGACAGATAGGTAGTGAGGACCGAATGCGAGATATATATATATATATATATATATATATATATATATATATATATATATATATATATAAGGCTTATTAAATAAGTTTCCAGACTTTTTTCGTATGGGCACCTTTATTGATAGTACACACAAACTCTAGTCCCCTTCGAAGCAATCTCCTCCAGCTGCAATGCACTTGTTGTACAATTCCAATACCTTCTGGAAGACCCGATGGAAGTCCTCTTGTGTGAGCATGTCAATGACCTTCGTCACAGCCTCTTTCATCTCCTCAATTGTCTCATAACGACAGCCTCTAAGTTTTTCCTTGAGCTTAGGGATAACTATAAGTCACAGGGAGCAAGGTCTGGACTATTGGGAGGCTGAGGAACTGTCTTGATGCCCATCTTGGTCAAATAGTCTGTGACAAGGATGGATCTGTGGACTAGTGCATTGTCCTGCTGGAAATGCCACTGACCCGATTTGAAGAGTACTGGCCTCTTCCAACGGAATCTCTTCCTGGACTCCCTTAAAACCTCAACATAGTATTCCTTGTTGACTATCTGTCCAGTTGGAATCCAGTGCTGTCAAAAAAGGGATCATCAAATGTTTCTGGGTGGATTTGTTCTGTCTGGCCTTCTTAGGTCTGGGACAGCCAGCATGCTTCCACTGGGAACTCTGTCTCTTGGTCTCTGGGTCATAGCAGTAAATCCAGCTTTCATCGCAGGTCATCAGAGCATCATGAACTGTAGGATCTGAATTGATCAGCTCGACCATCTCCCTGCTGTCTGGACAACATCTTTCTTTTTGATCTTCTCTGAGCAGCCTTGCGTAAATCTTCCGCATCTTCAGTTCCTCGCGAATAATTGACATCAAACTGTGCACTTATTGTCTCTATAGACACACGGCGGTCCTTATCTATGAAATTCTTTATTTGGCCAATCAACCTTGGTGTTCTGACTTCCTTGAATGTCTTATGCCACTCAAAAACTGATGCTCGATTCATGCAAGATGCTCCAAAAGCAGTCTGAAGCATTCCATACGTTTCTGTGGAAACTTATTGAAGGCACCTAGTATATATATATATATATATATATATATATATATATATATATATATATATATATATATTTATAGTTAGATTTGAACAGAATAAGGTATATTGACAGAGAAAGATAGTTAAAACCCCTAACAAAAATGATAGTATTAGAACTTGAAATAAAGACCTAAGTAACTGTGCTTATTCCATAATTTTTGCCATAATAAAACGAGTAACTCATTTCTGGATCGTGACACTTAGGATTAGAATTAAAATGTGGTCTAGAAACTAATTTTCAATCAAATTACCAACCTGAAAAAAATAACCTCATTACAAGTTTTTGGTTCGGAAGAATATTCTTTTGTTATAGTAGCCTCCTTGTTTCTCTGATCTGAGTCTTAGTCACTATTTCCAATCTCAAGGATCAAATCCCAGTTCTGTGGTTCCCATTTGAGTGCTGTGGAGATCAGTTTGTGACAAACAAATTGAAGACAGCACTGCTTCCTGAGTGAGAACAATGTTTACGTAAACGTGTGTTTCACGATGGAACTGTTTTGAAGGAAATAAGGAATTAAGTTGATAATAAAATTGTTTCACTCCATCAGACTTATCCTTTAATTGGCTGAACTTGTATAAGGTAATAATATTTAATTACATTTTAGAATGTAAATTAAATTTGGAAGTGGCATGATTCGAAACAGCATGGACAGATGCAAATAGTTATAGTAATACTTGCTAAGAAAGATTCATATTTCTTCGACACATTGACTTTTAAAAACTTTTGGTAAATGTTGCTATATAATTATTTGAATGGGTTAAATTGTTTCAATTTAATTATCTTAAAAGTTTATTAGAAAAAAAAAAGAATTTAAAAAATGAGACATTTTTAAGATTACAAAATATTAACAAAATAAAAAAATTCAGTTTCATTAACTGTCAAATGATTTCATGTATTTCAATCTGATATTAATTATTCATACACAATTATACGGTTTGAAATAATTGTTTCGATTTAATAACAATAATCATTTGTTTGCACTCAGTTATATGGTATTCCTTTCAAATACAAATAATTCACACTCTGTCATATGGTTTCATGTAATAAGAATAATCTCTTGTAAATGTTTATAACTTAAAGTAACCATTCTTAAAACAAGTAACCATTTTTAATGCATATGATTTGTACATTATTTTATGGTTTCAATCGGTTTCTATGGGCTTCTTTGTTTCATACCATATCAATTTTCGTGGGTTATTTAATGCCAAAGCTATCCTTGTAGAACAGTAATGGTAAATGTTGTGATGTACCAGGTTAGTACTAGTGAGTCCCTAATCAAGCTTTTTAGTTATTCTGAGTGAGAGACTTATATCGGCACTCTCTTAGTCCTTAGTCGAGGGTGACCCGAAGGCTCCCTTTTCAATAGCTACTACAGCGAAGTAAAGGGAAGGGAGCTACTCCATTCCCAGGATTGCTCCACTTTATCCTAGATTCTCACCTTATAGTGCTGAGTGCTAAGCAAGGCGGCATCAAGTACCATTTTTTGTGTCTTTGGTATGACTCGGCCGGGGATCGAACCCCGGTCTCCCAGACCATTGGCAAACACTCTGACCCGGCTCTCCCTAACATTCATGCAAATTAAGTATATTAACTTGCCAGTATCACTGCATCACCCTGAAACTTATGGGTCTTACACTCCAATTTGGTGTTATACTTCTAGTGATTGCTTCGTATTCGGGATTATTTTGTTCTCCTTGTCTCTCTTCTGTATTTCTTTTTCAGGGTAGATCTAGATCTGTTCTGCACAAAGTCGTCTTCTTGCATTATTTGATCTTCATCGGAGTTTTCAAGCTCACTCTGGCCAATCTGACCATGCATTATTTATTCTTCTGACGTTTTATTCTGTAAAGGTTGTTCCAATAAATCATTAACGGAAGGAATCGTAGAGATTTCATCCTCATTTTGCTCTTCATATCCGCCAACCCATTCGATTGAGGGTGATATGGCGGTGTCTTATACGGTTTACACCCTGTTTTTTCCAACTATAAATTAAGATCTTCATCACAAAATTCTGGTGCATTGTTGGTTACCAGGGTTTTTGGTATGCTGTTTCTGGAAAATATGCCTCTTAGAATCTGTTTTATCGTA
The DNA here is from genome assembly GCA_963585895.1 of Sepioteuthis lessoniana. Lineage (NCBI taxonomy): Eukaryota > Metazoa > Mollusca > Cephalopoda > Myopsida > Loliginidae > Sepioteuthis > Sepioteuthis lessoniana. Next base: position 67,717,358 of record OY757940.1, on the reverse strand, counting down.
GAAATTTTCTTCTCTGGCACATGAATTACTTACTTACTGAAAAAGAGTCTACTAGTATTAATAAGAGTCCCACTCCAGTAATGTATGCATGATCCATATGTACACGACTCTATGACTCCACTTCTCTGGACCATGAATGTAAAGTAGTCTGTGTAAAATTTCTTAATTCTTTACATTTTTTGCATCTTTTTATATATTCTTCGACATCTCGTAAATATCTCGGCCACCATGCTTCTAATTTTATCCTTTTTTGTGTAGCCACTACTTCACTGTGGAAATCATCATGTACCCTTTTTATCACCAATTTTCTTTGTGTTTCTGGGGAAATTATCAGATCCTCATTACAAATCTTTTGACAAAGACTTTGGACTCCTTGAAAAATCGCAAACTTGATAGTGCATCTACGTGTGGAATTGAATTTCCTTTGACATATTCAATATCAAAGTCAAATGCCATTAATCTTATTGCCCATCTTAGTATTCTCGCTGTCGTGACTTTGGGTAATTCTTTTCTAGGATTGAATATGAACTCTAATGGTCTATGATCACTTCTCAAAAGAAATTATTTCCAATTAAAAACTGTCGGGTTCTAGTGGTTGTCCACACAATGGCCAAGGCTTCTTTCTCTATATTTGAATAATTTGATTCAGTGTTCGTTAGTCTTCTTGATAAATACATTATTAGATGCCCTTGTGATTATATTCCAGATACTGAATGTTCACTTACATCTGCAGTTAACGTAATGTCCTTTTTCGGATGAAATTTTTCATTACTGGTTTCTTTGCCATAATTACTTTTAATCTATCAAAAGCTTTTTGTTATTTCTCTGAACAGATAAATTCAACGTTCTTTTTTCTTAAATTTGCAAACAGCTCAGTCAAGTCCGTATATTTTGGTACATATCACCATTAGAAATTCACCAATCCCCCAAAAGTTTAAAGTTCTTCTTCATTTGTAGGTGGAGCTTTTTTAGTATTCTTTTATCAAAGCTTAGTCTGGTGATATACCTTCATTTGATATAGTATAACCAAAAAATGATATTTTACTACTATTATTTACGCATTTTTTTCATTTATTGTCATTCCAGCGTTTCTAAAAATTCATTTTCATTAGTAGCTCCTATGTATATATCGTCTTGGTAACAAACCGTATTTTTTAATATCTTCCACTAGAACCTGTTCGATGGCCCTTTGAAATATGGCGCTTGCTATTTTTATTCCATACGGAATTCTTCTCCGTTTCGGTAACCTTATTGGCGTATTTATTGTTGTTACTTCTTTGAAGTTGTCGTCTCTTGGTATTTGGTGCTATGCCGTTTTAAAATCTATTTTTGTAAAAACGCTCATACCTGCCTGTGCATAAATTGCAACTTCAACATTAAGTATAGGATATGAATCCGAGCAAACTTTGTGATTTACGCCTATTTTATAATCTCCACGTATACGTATGTGTCCATCTGACATTCTTAAAACTACATTGTGTGATGCCCACTTGCTACCCACTGGGGGAACATATTCAAGAAGGTGCTGTTCTATTAATTTTCGTAGTTTTGCTACTATTAATGGCAACAAATTTACAGGTAATTTTTGTGCCTCATAATAAGAGGGGTAACATTTTCTTTAAATCTTAAACTTGCTTTATAGTTTAACTTTCCAGTTTTTTCCATTTTTATCTCATTAATTAATTTGGTAGAATTTGTTAAGCACATCGTTTCCAAGAAGTCTGTGGTTCTTTTTACAAATTGTGACAATTATAGGTATTACTTCAAATTTATCTTCTAACTCCAAGGAACTTTCAAAGTACCCAAAAGTTTTTAGGACCGACCCATCAAATTAGCAGAATAGTAAACTGCTCTTTCGTAAAGTTGTCTTTCCAATGCGTTCCTAGAAATTTTTTAGTATAAGCGTTACCTCACTGTCGGTATTCATTTGCATATCCAGATCGAAGTTGTAGATTTTAACCTTTAGTATAATGTCTTTTTTTTTGTGTTTAATTTTTTTTCCATATTCTTGTTTTACTGAAAAGTAAAACAAGAATATGGAAAAAAAACTTGCATATTGGTTTCGTTTTCTTTACTCTTTCAACGTTTATCTTTTTGAATTTGCATACTGATTAAAAATGTTTTTTTAGCTATTTGTACAAGTTTTCCCAAATGCTGGGCATTTTTTCCTTTTTATTTCATATTCACGTCCACAATACAAACATTTAAAAAAATATTTTTTAACATGTAAGTATCGACGAATATTTGTTCGCTGGGTTGACTTTTATAATGGTTGTATTTCTGTATTAATTCTTGTTGCTGTATAAAGTCAACGTAGGTATTTAAAGATATATTTCCTATTTGCAGTTGTTCCGTTATTTTATATCGGTGTGATGCATTGCACATACATTGTACATACATTCAATAAACCTTAACTGAATTATGTCCTCTTCAATTTTCTGTTCTACTTGTCCAAGTTTTTCAAACGCGCAATATCTACTCGCATTTTGTAGACGGTGTAGATATTTTATGATTAGTTCGTCAATTTCTTGTTTCATCGACATGAACTTTGTTCCTTCTACCGCGACCAACTTTTTCTTGGGCCTCTTATTCTTTCTTATGATCTGACTTATTTTTTCAAAAGTCAAGTCTTCCAGGTTTGTGGGATATTCATTATCGCCTCGTATTCAGCTGTAGCCAAAAAGTGATCCGTAATCTTGTTTTCTCCACCTTTTTCCTTGTCATCTTTCAGCTTTTTAGTTGTGCTCGTAGAAAACATCGTAGCTACGTATTGACAAAATCGGAATCACCTAGAGACAATTGTTATCATATCGGCGACGCCATTGCTTTGATAAGCAAGGTTTGAAATAGTGAGTCGCTAATCTAGCGATGTTTGACGAGCGTCCCACCAGATGTTTGAGGATGTCGGTCAAGGCGCACCTCGACAAGCTTACTGACTGCCTGGCATGTATGACAGACAGTCCGCCGAAAAGCCTTTACACGATGCAATGGCTGATCAAGCAATATTTGACGAACGTCCCACCAGACAGACGAGTGTGGCACAAGGCCTTTTTTAGGTAGGTCCGGGCGCAGGGTCATAGCGCAGATACGCCCAATGGCTCCAAAATGCCTCGGGCCCCGTTGGCATTCCCCAAAAGAGGGGCGCATCAGGTGCCAGACGATTAACTCAGCCCCTCCAAATAGGGTTAGAGCCTGGGTGGACGGCCCTCTGAGGCTCCAGGATGCCGGTCGACCGACTGCCACCGAAATCAGGACACACCCGACCAGATCCCTGTATGCTCAAACACGGCCGATCGAAATGTGTAGTTGCTGCGCCAGCGATATTTGACGGGGACAGCTCCCTGAGGCTCGAGGAAATTAACCGCCCGGCACGGATGCCAGACAGTCAGTTAAAAAGCCTCTGATATTTGTCACTACCTCCCATCAGAAGGACTTGACACAAGGTCAATGACCCGAAGGTCAATTATAGTGTGGATTAGGAGAGGGGAAGGTCGAGCCCGAGCCAAAGCTTGAGCCCTGCTGGACTATGCTGGTCATTGGCCCTCTCAATGCAATGTGGGTTTGATGAGCCTAGCTGGACATGGACCCAAATCTGGGTCCAGGCACGTATACCTGATTATGATTAAAACTGGACAGCAAGGTGTCAATGATGCAGCTCGCCCACCTGAAGGTGGCCCAACCGAAGCAGGGGGCTTTCAGCCTCAAGTCTGTCATGGAGCAATTGACCGTCTAGTACGGATGCCAGACAGTCAGCTGAAAAGCCTCTGCACTAAGCAGTGGGTGGCCCAGAGATATTTGACAAACGTCCCACTAGACGGACGAGCGTGGCACAAGGCTTTTTTTGGGTGGGTCCGGGCGCAGGGCTATGACCAGCCAGCCAATAAAGGTAACCCTTCTAAGGAGAGTTCAAACCTGGGGGGCAGCCCCCTGAGGTTCAAGGAAATTAACCATCCTGCAAAAATGCCAGACAGTCAGTCGAAAAAGCAGGGGTTGATCCAGCTTTTTAGTTATTCTCAGTGAGAGACATATCGGCTCTCTCTTACTATCACGCAAATTAGGCAGATTAATTTTTCAGTATTACTACTGTAACATTTTAGCCAAAACTTGGGATAAGAGGGTTCATACCTTTACTAAGCGTATTCATCTGAAAGTGAACCAAAGAGCGCAACTAGAGTTCGAACTCGCTTACTTCGAGGCTGCAGTTTCATTTATTCCTATTCAATACTTATGATTTGGAAGCATTTATAGTGTTCCAAGGACTACTACTACTACTATTATTATTATTATTATTTGTTTGCACAGTTATATATTGTCAATTCTTCCTATTTAATGCAAATAATTTGCACTCCAATACATAGTTTCATGTATAAATCTAATAGTAATTATTTTCAAACAGGTCTATTTGACCCATAGGAAGGACTCTAATAAGTACTACTACGCTGAATCAGAGTGGACCTGGGAGTAATTGCCCCAAAGAGGTTGTATATGCTCACCAGACTCCCAAAATTGCAACCTCAGTAACGGATGTAGTTTTGTGTTATAAGCAGGGTAATATTAGGGAGGGCCATTTCATTCGGCATGGGATACAATCGGTGCGAAGGCAGTGCTAGAACATCGAAAAGGATAATTTTAGGTCATCAATATTTGGTATAAAAGGAAGGTAATTCAATTGTGACTACAATTGTATGAAAAAAGTTAGAAATATAGAACTGAACTCACTAGTAATAGCCTAAAGACTAGTTTGATACTTAATAATCACTGCTGTTAGTAATGTTTTAACTTTATTTCCCATATTTTGTTCAATATTCTTTCATAACAAAACTCAAAGGAATAAGAGTCAAAACAATGGCAAAAGAAGGAAGGAAAAGAAAGAAAGAGAGAAAGAGTAAAAGAGAAGAAAAAGAAAGAAAGAAGAGAGGAAAATGGGAAGAATGAAAGAAAGCAGGAAAAAGGAAAGATGGATAAAAAGATGGAAGTAAGGTAGAGAAGAGAAGAAAACGACAAGGAAAAAAGTCAAAAGAAAAGGAAGAAGAAATGAAAAGAAAGAAAATAAGAAAGAAACTATAAAAATCAAGGAAAGCAAGAATAAAAAAAAAGATGGAGTGAATGAGGAACGAAGGAAGGAAAAGAGAAGAGCTAAAAAAAGAAGGAAGAGGGGGTGAAAAGAAAAAAGAAGGAAGAAAGAAGAAGAAAACGGGAAGAAAAAGAAGGAAATCAAGAAAATAAAAGGAAAAGTATAGAATGAGGAATAAAAGAAGGAAAAGACAAGAAAAGACAAGAAAAGGGAAAACTGGTGAGAGAAAGGATGAAAAGAAGAAAAGAAATGATAAGGAAATAGAAAAAATAGCAAGAAAAAAGTAAAAAAGAGGTAGATAGAAGGAGAAGAAAGAAAGAAAGAAAGGAAAACGAATAAAAGCTCGCAAAAAGAAAAAAAGGTGTAGATCATGAATGAAGGAAGGAAAATAAAAAAAAGAAAGAAGAAAAAGAAAGGAAGACCAGAAAAAAGGGAAAGATAATAAAAGAAGGAAATTTGGAATGAAGGATGAAGTGAAGTTGAGAAGAGCTCAAAGAAAAAAATGAGCAAAGAAAAATAAAACAACATAAAAAATATATTAAAAAATCCAACGAAATTTTCGTCAATTACAATGTCCATCGAATATTTTGGCCGTAGTAGATAAAGTGGAAATTTATGTCATCTGCTTGTCATCTGTTAAGGCTTGGGAAATCCCACCAGTAAGTGTTGGTGGGTGTGAGCCATAATAATGTTACCAAGCGTTCAACTTCTTCAACATTCTAGTTTATGACGTTTGGACCGGCCAAGAGGTGGCCTGAGAAATAAAATAAATAGCGACCTGACAGAGCGACGTATTGGTTGTTATTTCGGTTGAGTTTGTTGCATTTTATTTGAGCGCATTTCACTAAAAAAAAAAATGAATGAAAAAAAAATGCTGAAATGGACGGAAGATTCTCCGAGGGGTTCTTGAGTGATTGGGTTTTCTAGTTTAATATTTATTCTAAGCAAATAGAGACCTCAGGGGATTAGAGAGTTTAAACCGAAAAAAGAAAGATAGAAATCAAGAAAGAAAGGAGAAACGAATGGAAATAGAGAATAGAAGGGTGGCTAAAGAATAAGTTGAAAAAGATGAAAAAAACCCCAAAAATTAAGACATAACCAAAACTCACTCAAAAAGCCTAAATTGAAAAATAAGAAAACGAAGAAAGGGAAAAGCAGTGATATAAGAACAGATAAAACCGAAGGCAGAAATTGATGAATAAAGAATAATAATAATGAAAATAAATAAAGAAAAAATAAACCAAAGAAATAAACAAAGAAACAAAGAATAAAGAAAGATAGAAAAAAAAAGTTTCAATGAAAAAATATCAAAGGATAATAAAAGTAAAAAAGGAAAGAAAAAGAAATGAACAAACAAGGAAATAAAGAAAAATGATACCTCCTCTTTAAAAAAACAAAAAACAAAGCAAAAAAAAAAAAAACTTAGAAGACGGGACTGAAACATTGAGAAAAACGAAGATAAACACAGTGAAATATTAACAGATAAATAGTAGAAAAGATATTAAAGAATAAAAGGAACAAAAAATTTGGCAAAAGAAAGAAAAAGAAAAGAAAGAATAAAAAAGGAAGACAGTGTAAAGAGAGAACAAAAAAGAGAAAGATTGAAAATAGGAAAAGACTAGAAAAGGAAAATAAAAATAGAATAATAATAAAACTTTGTCGCAAAAAAGAATAAACATGAAATATACAGTAATTGCAAAGAGTTTAAACCAAGGAATAAACTAAAAATAGTACTGAATAAAAAGAAATGAAATAATGAAGGATATAAGAATAGGAAAGAAATTATGATATAATAACAGAAAAGAAACTGAAGGATATGAGAACAGAAAAACACGGGCAGATATAAGAGCAGAAAAACAAAAACATAACATCAGAAAAGAAACAGAAGGATACAATATACCTGCCCCGCCAAAAAAAAAACAAAAACAACCCCCCCCAAAAAAACATCCTCAAAACAACCTCAAACAAACGATGATATAGGAACAAAAAATAAACGGAATGATGTGAGAACAGGAAAGAAACGGAAGGATATAAGAACAAGAAAGAAGCAATGATTTAAGAAAAGAAATGAATCAGAAGGATACAAGAACATAAAAGAAACGGAAGGATATAAGAATAGAAAAGGAACAATAACAAAACAAAAAAGAAAGGGAAGGATATAAAAACAAAAAAGAAACAGAAGAATATAAGAACAGTAGAACAAAAATGGTATAAGAAAAGAAAAGAAACAGAAGGTTTGAATAGATAAACAGATGGATGCAAGATAAGAAAAGAAACAAAAGGATATAAAAACAGAAAAAAGGATATAAGAGCAGAAAAGAAATAGAATATTTGAACAGAAAAGAAACCGAATGTTTTAAGAAGAGAAAAGAAACAGAAGGCGATAAGAATAGAAAGGAAACAAAAGGATATAAGAAGAGAAAAGAAACAGAAGGAAATAAGAAGAGAAAAGAAATAGAAGGATATAGGAAGAAAAAATAAATAGAGGGATATAATAGAAAAGAAACAAAATGATATAAGGACAGGAAAACAACAGAATGATATAAAAATAGAAAAAAATCAATGATATAAGAAGAGAAAAGAAACAAGGATATAAAAACAAAAGAGAAACAGAAGCATACAAGAACAGAAAAGAAAGAGACGGATATTAGAATAGAAAAGAAAGAGATGGGTATTAGAATAAAAAAAAGAATCAACGACATAAGAACAGAAAATAAGCAGAATGGTATAAGAACAGAAAAAACAGATGTATAAAAGTATAAACAGAAGTAGAAAAGAAATAATGATACAAGAACGGAAACGAAACAGAATGATGTAAAGAAACAGAAGCATGTAAAAATAGAAAAGAAACAGATGGAGATAAGAACAGAAGAAAAGCAATAATATAAGAAGAAAAAAGAAACAAGGATATAAGAATAGAAAAGAAACAGAAGGATATAAGAAAAACAATTTGAGGAAAAATTAACGAAGTAAAACATAACGTTGGAGGCTTATCGCCAAATCATGCCGAAAGCACCAATTCGTGGCATTGAAGTTGAGTGGCAATAAGCCTGTTCTTTCTTTAGACGATCGACTTCATTGGTTCAGTGAGTATCATGTGTTCTGTTTCCCGACAAAACCAAGTCTTTGTAAATTCTGATAAATGAAGTTGATGATAAAAATGAATATTTAGCCTCAAAAAGAAAAAAAAAACAGAAAGATATATATATATATATATATATATATATATATATAGAGAGAGAGAGAGAGAGAGATAGAGAGATTTAATTGTCCTTTTTCAATAGTTGGCTAACAGTTTCATGTAAATCTACGAAATATAGTTTTAAATACAAGTGAATGTTTTAACATAAAGAAAAGTTCTTCCTTAGGAAGGGGACTACTCGAAATTGTGTCTGTAACTGTAAATAATCGGCGGACAGCCATACTGCTGCAAGACGGAACTAACTTTACAAAATTAAAATTTCCAAGCATCAAAAGAAAATAACAAATTTATTTACTGGAAAAAACATTAACAGTTAAATAAACACAAATAATTAGGTTTGTGGGTAGTTCTACGAACTGGAGATGTAAAATATGTATAGACACTATTGTTTAAATGGAATCAATAAACTGGCAAAAAGTAAAAACTGTTTTTATCGATGAGTCTCCAAAGTGTGACTCATTCAAATTAAAAAGTATTTCTCAACAAAAGTCAATATAAACTGCATAAGTTAATATAAAAATATTAATAATTCTGTTTTCTGCAATGCAGATTTATATTCCATGGTATCAATTCCCGTTTCTAATCGTTTGGTCTGAATTCTTTAGTGTCCACATCCGAATAAAGAAGACTGATGTTGGAAATAAATAAATAAAGAAAACAAAAACTAACAAAAGTAAAAAATCATTTGAAGAAAAGATAAAAATTGAAGGTTACTTAAGTAAAGAGACCCCCCACCAAAAAAAAAAAAAAAAAAAAAAAAATCACTGAAATAATCTAAGAAATAGGTTCAAATATCAATCAAGCGGACATGGGTATTTCAGTTAGTAAAGAATCTTTTTAGGGGAAAATGGACGGAAAAGAAAGGAGAAAACAATGCACAAAAGAAACGGAAGGCCGGATATGAGAGAGAGAGAGAGAGAGAGATTTCTGAATGTAATCTGCCATAAAAAAAATAAAAAGTTGAACAAAAAACTAAAACTAAAAAAGCAAAACTCCTGTGTCTTTTCCTGGCTTGAAATCTTACCCTGAAATCTGGTCTACGATTGAGATTTTCAGGAGTAATGTTGGAATTTAGCCTTCTGACGATAAAGCTTCATTTTTTTCTCCATTTGACTGGCGTAAGATAAATGATAAAAACATTAATAATAAATCCACAAGGGCCATGAAAAAGAAAAGAAAAAAAAGGAACAAATAGCTTCAAGAGTAGAGATAAAGACGTACTCATTAAAAAAATGGCGAAGTATGATGAATCTATCAAAAGATTTTGAGTAAATATATTTCGTACTGTTATATTTTCGTAGAGGAAAATATTAAAGTTACCCCATAATTCGCAGTAAAGTTTTCCAACCATAAAACCAAGTTTAATAAAACCTGCCGGAAGTTTGTTCGACTTTAGTTTATCTTTATACCATGCAGTATACTTTAAACGACTGATTCATTAAGAGGACATCTATCTTCCTAAACTTATCTAGCATTTAAAACAAAGCCGTAAGGCATTTTTGGATATCTGTAGTTTTACTAGTGAGGTATCCTGGAAATTTTTTTTAATTTTACAAAGCCAACACTAAATACAACTTTTGAGTCATCTGTTGTTGGTATTTACCTCCACCACAGAAGTCAATTCTCAAGCGAAGTAAAGATGAATTCAGAATTTTTCTTATAGACTTGTTGCCATACCAAAAATTAAAGTTTGCACTACTTTTTACCAATAGGTGGTTGAAAGATAAATTAAGAATTTTTCTTATAGAATCGCTCCCCTACCAAAATTAAAGCCTGCACTACATTTTACCAATGGGTGGTTGAAAGATAAATTCAGAATTTTTCTCATAGACTCGTTGCCCAACCAAAATTAAAGTCTGCACTTCTTTTTACCAATGGGTGGTTGAAAAGATAAATTAAGAATTTTTCTTATTGACTCGTTGCTCTACCAAAATTAAAGTCTGCACTACTTTTTACCCATGGGTGGGAGAAAAGATAAATTCATGCCTTTCCCTTGGGTATTATTTCGTAACTTGAATTAAGGTCCTTATGACGATAAGCATAATTCTAAAGGTGTCTCTTTAGGTTTCTTTTCTTATTCAAAAAGGTATTCTTTAACTGACACACAAGCGTAGTTCATAATACTTGCTGTTACTAAGTGGTCCTCGATCTCAGAACTGCAAAAGATCAAAGCTGTTTAATTTTGATCGGACATTTTTTTAGTGTATATGAGTGTATATGTGTATGTGGTTGGCGGATACTCATATAAAGCAGTATCGTTAGCTGATACAGTCTATATACATACACATATCTCTGCATCTATATTCACATAAGCGAAGAAAATCTCGCTCCCACGTCAGCGATAACTCTTGAACAAAAAATGAGAAAAGAACGACCGCTTTTTATGAAAGCTGTTGAAAAAATACTTTCCTTTGCTAAACCACAGAGGGAGATCTCTAGCGAGATCCAATATTCTCTCAAAACCATTCTCTCTCTCTCTCTCTCTCTCTCTCTCTCTCTCTCTCTCTTAGTTGGAATTATTCCAGCTGTCATTTCCAAAGATCTCTTTAGGTTAGCTTATTTATTTAATGGTATATTAACTCCACATAGATTATCTTATGCTGAAATTTGATTCATTTGTAAATGTTTAATTACAATCATAACTATATTTTCACTGCATTTTGATTACACTTGTATTTGTCTAGAATCCCTTTTTTGGTATCAAGTATTCCAATATGATTCCAATAATTTCTTTATAATTAAAGGATTTCAAGTATTTCTATGAAATTCAAATAATTTCATTATGATTAAAACGTTTCAAGTATACCTATCTAACATTAATTTTTCTATTTAATAAAAATTATTCTTTTACACACAATCATATAGTTTCCAGAATTCTTATCAAATTTTCAATGAAGTATTTTTGTGCGATAGAAAGGCATTGGGAAAGGCATGAATTTATCTTTTCAACCACCCATTGGTAAAAAGTAGTGAAGACTTTAATTTTGGTACGGCAACGAGTCTATAAGAAAAATTCTTAATTTATCTTTTCAACCATCGTTGGTAAAAAGAAGTGCAGACTTTAATTTTGGTAGGGCAACGAGTTTAAAAGAAAAATTCTTAATTTATCTTTTCAACCACCCATTGGTAAAAAGAAGTGCAGACTTTAATTTTGGTAGGGCAACGAGTCAATAAGAAAAATTCTTAATTTATCTTTTCAACCACCCATTGGTAAAAAGAAGTGCAGACTTTAATTTTGGTAGGGCAACGAGTTTAAAAGAAAAATTCTTAATTTGTCTTTTCAACCACCCATTGTAAAAAGAAGTGCAGACTTTAATTTTGGTGGGGCAACGAGTCAATAAGAAAAATTCTTAATTTATCTTTTCAACCACCCATTGGTAAAAAGAAGTGCAGACTTCAATTTTGGTGGGGCAACGAGTCACTGAGAAAAATATTGAATTTATCTTTTCAACCATCGTTGGTAAAAAGAAGTTCAGACTTTAATTTTGGTAGGGCAACGAGTTTATAAGAAAAATTCTAAATTTATCTTTTCAACCATCGTTGATAAAAAGAAGTGCAGACTATAATTTTGGTAGAGCAACGAGTCAATAAGAAAAATTCTTAATTTATCTTTTCAACCATCATTGGTAAAAAGAAGTGCAGACTTTAATTTTGGTAGGGCAACGAGTTTATAAGAAAAATTCTAAATTTATCTTTTCAACCATCGTTGGTAAAAAGAAGTGCAGACTTTAATTTTGATAGGGCAACGAGTCAATAAGAAAAATTCTAAATTCATCTTTTCAACCATCGTTGGTAAAAAGAAATGCAGACTTTAATTTTGGTAGGGCAACGAGTTTATAAGAAAAATTCTTAATTTATCTTTTCAACCATCGTCGGTAAAAAGAAGTCCAGACTTTAATTTTGGTTGGGCAACGAGTTTATAAGAAAAATTCTTAATTTATCTTTTCAACCACCCATTGGTAAAAAGAAGTGTAGACTTTAATTTTGGTAGGGCAACGAGTTTATAAGAAAAATTCTTAATTTATCTTTTCAACCACCCATTGGTAAAAAGAAGTGTAGACTTTAATTTTGGTAGGGCAACGAGTCCATGATAAAAATTCTGAATTTATCTTTCGACACCCATTGGTAAAATTAATGCAGACTTTATTTCTGGTGGGCAACGAGTATATAAAAAAAATTCTAACAATTACCACCACTTCAGGTCAGAGTGAATCTGGGAATAATGGCTTTGGGGTACTCCTCATTATTCAGAGTTTCGGAACTTGATTCCCTCCAATAGATTCTGGTCTGTGTACGTCCCATTAGTTTGTATGGAATTAAAAAAAAATTCCTAGTGGATAATCCTCAGTCATTGCTCTTTTTCTGCTTTGAGTCAGTAAGCATTGGAAAGTTGATTGTGTCATCCTATTCGTTACATCGACAAAACTTACAATTCTCCCGTGTCTAATCTATTCAATATTTTACGTAATTGTTTCTATGCAGTTCTTAATAGCGATTCTTTTTCTTTCTTTAGGTTTCCTCAGAGTAACCATGTCATCTCATATGCAATTTCATAAGTTTGCTTTCTAAACAATCCATAAAGGAGTTTTTTCTTCCAAGTTTTGTTTTTGTTTTATAAATTTTGTATTTTTTGTCCTTGAGTTTGTATCCCAGTCCTTAAGAGTTTTTCACACCAGTTTCTCTCTGAAGTCTGAGTGACAGCAATATGTAGGTCTCCAGGCCCACGGGAACACCACAATCCACGAGGTCTGGTCTTCGGGGATTTAGTGGTCAGTTTGGATCCCATTGTAGCAGGGAAATATATACACCTAATTTCTTTTAGTAGATTCTCGTTTGTGTATGTATAATTCACCAGTATAGCCAAATTCAGTATTTTGCAAAATTCTCGAAGGATTACTTTTTCAACTCACTCATGACTGCTCTTATATTCCTGTGGTGCCGCTTTGCTGCATTCACTTATGCGAATAACAATTTTGATATTATTATCATTATAATTATCAAAATAATTGTTGTTATGTGATGACTCTATATTGCTGAACAGAAAAGTTATCTGGAAATGACACCGGTATTGTCGAATGATTTCGATCTCTAGATTACTGTGTTCTCATAGTTTCTCTGTATCCTTCACAGAAGAGTTCCTCTCAATGGGTAAATCACTATATCAATTAATATGTAACTCTTTTCTTTCTTATTCTTTGATTATTATAAACTATTAAGGTGTTTTTTTACACCAGTAATAACTAATGGTTTTCATGAAGTCTATGACAGCTAATCTTTTCCACTCTTCTCTGTATTTTTGCTGGTCTCAACAGAGTTGGACTAGGGACTAAGTTCTTATCTGGATCTTCAGTTCCCTGAGTCTTTTAAAAAAATTATTTTGGTCATTTTCGACTGTTCTAAGTGTTCCAGCTACGATTGGTATTACGGAAACTCTCATATTCTACAACTTTTAAAACTCTTTGGAAAGGTCTAGATATTTCTCGCATTTTTTGGCTTTCTGTTATTTTAAATCTGTGATCTGCTAGGACAGCGAAGTCTACTTGTCACGCTATTTTCTTCTTTTTAACTAAAACAAGGTCGGGTCTTATGACCGAGATTCAGTGAACCGTTTTCATCTTATAATCTGAAAGAATTTTGTGCATTATTACTATTATTATATCATTCATTGTGAGTTTTTCACACCAGCGTTAGCCGAGAGTCTGAGTGACTGCAAATTTCCTCAGGTCTCCAGAAGCTCTGTATTTTGGCGGACCGACCTCAACAATGCTGCAATTTGGATGGTCTCCGCTCGTCCTCCGATTTCAACTCCTCCAGCTCTTTTACTAAACCTTTAGGGGGCGTTCCAAATACATCTATTACAATTGGTATCACCGTCCTCTTCATATTCCATAGATTTTTAGCTTTCTGGAAAGATCTAAGTATTGGTGTCTTTTTTCGTTTTCTTTTGTGTACATATAATTTTCACTCAGGGGTTGGCTGGGACGGCAAAATTCACCATCTACTAGGTTTTCTTTTTTGTAAACTATCACTAAGTCTGTTTTTTTATAGCTAGGATTAGGTGATCTATCTATATCTCAAGACTCCAGAGAATTTTCTGCGTCTCATTCTCTAGGACGGATTCCACTGGAGTCTGAGTGACTGCAAGTTTCCTCAAATCTTCGGGACTCTTTTTAGTATTCTGGGATTGCTGTAGTTTGGATGGTATCAATTTGCATTCATATTTCCAAATCCTCCAGTCCCTGTACCAATCCTTTGATGACTATACCGAACTCATATTTACAATTGGTATCATCGTCACTTTCATGTTCCATATTTTTTTTTAATTCTCTAGCAAGGCTCAGTTATTTATCTCTCTTTTCGCCTTCATTCAGTCTTGCCTGGGGTCAGGCAAAACGGCAAAATCGACTTTTCGCCAAGTTCTCTTTTTATTTTGTTGACTATCACTAGGTGTTGTCATCTGGCCGAGATAAAGAGATTCGTTTATATGTCAAAATTCTTGAGAATATTTGCGTTTCATTTTCCAGGACAGATTCTGGGTTGTGCTGATACCATTTGTTCGTTTGGTCAAATTTAATTTCTATTTTTGTTTTCTAGTTATTTTTGTTCTGTTGACTGTATTGTTTCTAGAGGCTGTAATCAGTCTTCCTCCGCACTTTTTATGTAATCTTCTAGTTGTTGTATCGATGCATCGACGCTATCTTGAATACTTGCAAGTCCTCTTCCTCCTTCTTTTCTTGGCTCATACAGTTTGTCTACGTCATCTCTTGGATGAAAGGCCTGATGCATCGTCACGAGTTTTCTAGTTCTCAGGTCCATTTGTTGAAGTTCTTCACTAGTCCACTTTAAGAATGGTCCCGAGTTTTTACGTGGATATTTATCCCTTTTGATGAGTTTTCTTCTATATAGTTTGGTTTCAAGAAGTTTTCTAGTTCATCCCAGGTATTCTTCTTTTATTTTTATTTCTTTCGTCGCTACACGTTTGATGGTGTCTGCTTCCAATATTCCCATATATTCGTACGTTTCCTTTTCTCCGAACATTCTGATTTTTACTTGATTTGGTAGTTTTATCCTTTCCGTCATGTGTCATTTGCTCAAAAATTATTTGTTGTTGGTATGTGTTTGTGCATTCACCCACAACTTGCTGATTGACATTTTTTTGGTGGTTCGATGTGTCCTGTTTTGTATTGTTTTATCCAGCCTTGATATCTGTTTAGTCCTCCTTCTTTTGCCAGTACTTTCTAGTTTATTTTCACGAGTTGCATTATTTAATTTACTTGTTGAGTTGCTTTTACCTTTTCGTCTCAACATGTTCCACCGTTTTTCCTGTGTCTTATCTTTTTTGCTTTTTATAGATTTCTTACCAGCGTTTCCAGTCGAAATTTCCATTATTATTATTATTATTATTTGACTCTTCACTCTAGTGTTATCTGATCGTCTTTTAATGGAGTCTATAACAGCAAGTCTACTGATTGGAACTCTTCTGAATATTCAAGCCGATCTTTAAAAAGCCTTCGGGGTCCTTTCCAAGCGTACCAATTACTATTGGTAACAATATTGTTCTATGGTAAGGGCCGGATATTTGTCTATCTTTCCGCTTTCTTTTATTTTCCTTCTGTGATCCGCTGGAACAACAAAATCCACTTGATGGCAACTTCATTTTTCAGGTTAATTAACTCAAAATCTGGTTGTATCGCTGGCATTTGGCGGTCTGTTATTGTTATAATTTCATTATTATTTTTTTTACACCTAGCGAGTTTTTCTCATCAGATTTAGCTGATGGCCTTTCACTGGAGACTGCGTGTCAGCCACTCGGGGTTCAAGGACTCTTCTCAGTCTACTTGCAAATATCACCTATAGTGTAGTTTGGACGGTTTTGGTTTGCCTTTCGATTTCCCAGGCTTCCACCCCCCTTACCAAGCCTTTTGGGGGCGTTCCAAGTGCACCAATTACAATTGGTATCACTGTCACCTTCATATTCCATAGATTTCTTAGTTCTCTGAAAAGATCTAAGTATTTGTGTCTTTTTCGTTTTCTTTGATTTTCACTCAGTGGTTGGCCGGGACGGCAAAGTCCACTATTCGACGAGTTTTCTTTTTTGTTAACCCTCACTAAGTCTGGTCTTCTCGCCCAGATTAGATGATCAGTCTGTATCTCAAAATTTCAAGGAACTTTGAGCGTCTCATTCTCTGGGATGGATTCTGTTTGTGGATATACCACTTGTTAGTATGGTCAAATTAAATTTCTTGCACAATTCCCTGTGGATCATCTTCCCCACCAAGTTGTGTGTGGTCTTATACTGTTTCTGTGCTAATTTACTACATTTGTTTTTTATCTGATTGATTGTTTCGTCATTATCACCACTTAAGCTACATTAGCAATTTTCTTGTGTCTTGTCTATTTTTGCTTTGACATAGTCCTTATGGCGTTATTTTGTGCTTCTCTCAGAAGAGTTTCAGTTTCTCTCTTAATGTTTTCCTTTCCTATCCACGTCCAAGTCTTCTCGAGTGAGATTTCGCTTTGTCGCTTGGAATATTCATATAGCTGTATTTCTTCCCATTTTTGTTTGCAAGTTTTTGCTATTCTGATTATTTTTATGTTGTCACTGCTGTTTGTGGTCGCTGTAATTAGTTTTTCTTTGCTCTTTTCTTATGTAGTCCTCCAGATTTCATATTTATGAATCCACTCTATTTTCAATGCTGGCGAATCCTCTTCTTCCTTCTTTACTTAAAACATATTATCTGTCTATGTTAGCTGTCGGATGTAAGACCTTGTCCATCATCAACTTTTTTGTCCTCTGGTCCATTTGAGTTCTTCCCTGGTCCATTTCAAGAATGATTCCGAGTATCTTACAAGTAGGATAGCTCAGGTGTTTATCCTTTGATGGGATTTCAACCGCAGAGTTGGATTTTGAGAATCTTTCTTGTTTGTCTAAAAAAAAAAAGTTTTTCCTTCTGCTCTCAATCTCACTTTCCAGTTTTTCATGGCTTGTCGGATATCTCATTCATTTTCGACTGTCTATTGCGGAACCATATCGTAGGCTTTTTTGGATTCAATCTATGGTAACATTTTACCCCTTGCTTTGCTCTCCTTGAGGATGATCTGATCAATCTACAGTAGAGCTTCTGTTCCACTTGTTCCCTTGTGGCATCTTTTCTCTTCTTTGGTAAACAGTCCGCGGCTTACTAGTAAGTAATACCTACTTGTTGGTAGAATTTTCTTTAGTTATTTTGGAAGATCCTCTATATTGTATTGCTCGACTCTATCTGGATAACTTTTAAGTCTTCCTTCTTTCGCCAATATCTTTTGGTTTATCTCTTCAAATGGAGTAGGGGGTCGTTGTAGCCATTGAAGAGATTGCCACCCTAATATTATTTTCCACGAGATTTTCGCTTCCATGTCAAGGAAAATATTTACCATTCATCTCAAGTTTACGTACTCTTTCACTACCTATGTTTTATCGTTTGCCACCACTATATAACCTTGTGGTACCTCTGTAGATCGCCCGAATTTAATTTTCTAGTGATTTATCTTGAGGCTGACAGTTGAACTTCGATTTTTCAGTCAGTAATTGATTTGTGGTTTCAGCGAGAAGTATATCATCTCTGCGAATTGAAGGTGAGTTAATGTTTTAATTGGCGCTACCCTTGCAGTATCCCTGATGACCGTTCTGAGGCATGCAGTGAAAAGCTTCAGGGAGATCATGTCTCTTTGCTTGATGCCCTTACTGACTGGGCGGTGACAGCAGAGCTATATCGGTCGTACAATTTGAGTTCGCTTCTTTGATCACTCGTTGATTGATTCGTTGCATTTAGGCTTTCGAAAACTTTCTTATTATCAATGAAAGCGACACAAATATGAAACCAGTATTCTTTCGCTCGCTCCATCAATTGTGAAAGCGTGAATAAGTTTTTTGGAAGCTTGCGTCAAACTTTAGCTATTGGTCATCGAGATGTTCTGTCAGTCTAGTCACTGTGACCTTAGTGAACAGCTTAAAAAGCAAGAAGCAAATGAGACGATAGTTTTCAGATATTCTGTATCGCTCTCCTTGAGAAGGAAAATGGTGTTCAACTCCTTTCACAAAGAGGGTATGCATTCTTTAATTTCTATAGCTGTTGAAGCGTACTGCGAGGACATAGTTACTCACCTTCATTCCCAAACATTTTTGTTGTCATTCCATTCTTTCTTGGAGATTTGTCACTTTTCCTCAGCCAAGAGGCATTCTCGATCTTACCAAACAAGATTGATGGCGCTTGTAGCAATATGAGGACCAGTGATACTAAATGAAACAAATATGTTCGTATATAAGATTTTACCCATTTCTCCTCTGTTATTGTGTACCCGTTCTTATTCTTAAGTGCTTATGTTAAGAACACCATCTTTTGTTTGCTTTTCTTTATACTTCTCCTCTTTTTATACTTTTCTTCTTTTCCTCATTATATATCCCACGAGGATTTCCTCTATATGTTGCCTTATCGTTTTACTGAGAATGAAATAATCCTTGTCATATTCTTCCGTTTTCTCATCAATTTCTTTGTTTCTTCAGACATACCTCAATTGTAAGCAAGCAATTTTACCTTTTGCATTCAGGCCTTTATTTTCTTAATTTTTGTACAGGCTCCAGTCATGATTCTTGATTGTCTATGCTATGCAAACCTAGATCTATGTATCTATCTATCTATCTATCTATCTATCTATCTATCTATCTATCTACTAAGTCTATTCGAGAATAAGGTCACATAATCAAGAGAGCCAATATATTGAGATAGAGAGATGGATGCACTAACAGATACAATGACATAAAGGGTGATCAGTAACTGTATAGGAAGAAAGATAAAATTATTATTTTCTTTTTTCCATTCTCTGTCTCTCTGTGCTTGTCTCTTAGAATTTCTTTTTTAATTTATCCCACCATCTAACTATATAACGAGCACGGCCTCTCGGCAGATAGGCAACCACAAGGACAACGGTCTCCAAGGGAACAACAAGTGGCATGGGTGCGAGTGAGGATCTCAATTTCATACTCACTGTCTTCCGGAATCGACTCATTAATATCGAAGTTCGCAAAAATAATGAGCAGCTGAAAAACAAAATCAAAATTTTAAAAAAGATACGTTAGTTTCTAAGTGCGAAAATATATGTGCGCGTTTTGACGAAGAAAAATTGGTTATGCAATTGTTCCTCTGTATGTATCGGGGTGAGAGTTTATTGTTGGAGACGTGAGTCGATAGTATTGGTTAGTTTGGAATTATTTGTGTTTGGATACATGTGTGTAAACGTGTTTGAATTTGTATCGATAATTGTACTTTTACATATGGCTGTGTTGTGTCTTCTGATGATAAATCTTCATGGGGAATCATTGTGTAAAGAATTAATACTTACAACTCTATATTTTATAATGCGATTTTCTACCAAACTAGGGGCAGTGAGTTCGTTCCTTGAGGTAAGCTCCATGAATTTTTGGCCTCGCCCAAGAAACAACTTTACGAAATTTATTTAGGAAATATTAGTGAATGAGCGTATAAAAAGCTCAATTAATTCTTTTATAAATCAGCGGAAATACTTCATCTCATAATATATAAATTGTAATATTTAGTATGCATTTTTCCCAATTTAGTTTTTAACTGTAGAATTCTCATTGTGTTCGTTTTACAGAGTCCAACAGAATGCTCTTTCGGGTTTGGAACGTAAATAAAAAAGCTCTATCGATCTTCTAAAAGATTTAATTTTAAAATAAGAAAGAACAATATTCGTTAATTCTTTGTAATTGTCATTACTTTCTTTTAAAGGTTATATCGTCCAAATCGTTGTCCCCTCTGACTATTCAATCCTGAAGCCTTACCTTTAAGTTCTGCAGTGATCGCCTAGTCATTGCTTTTATTACTGTTGTAATTTTATGACTTATAAAATCTTTCAGTTCATCAGTTGTCTGCGGCCTACGTTTAAAGACATAGTGAGATGAAGCGGCAAATATAACCCAGCCACGTCTCTCCAAAATGGCATTTGATATAGAAAAGAAAACGAACCAACAAGAGGAAATCTCATAATAATTTCTTATTCTATTTTATTATGCATTATCTTTGCATTTTAACGGGTTCTGTTACTCAGAATAGAATACGAAACGATATCATCTCTTTGAGATAGTGTAACGCAGAAAAGCAAAAATAGGATAAAGTAAAATAAAAATACCCCCACCAATAAACAAACAATATACAGCCTCTAAAATGACAGTGATATCATGAAATAATGACAGCTGACAGACCAAAAAACAGCCTATGCATACTAGAATATAACTATTGCTGTATTTGTAGAGAAAAACTCTGTGAATGCCACCATTAGAGGAATGCTTCTCCGTCCATGTGCATTAAAATCACTGAATAGTCTAAAGAAAATCCAATAGAGAATGATATGTGCTACATTTAATAGCAAATCCAGAACAATCATCTCATGCAATAATCTTTCTAATATTAGTGACGAAAAGAACATCATCAAATTCTATAATGAGCTATATTTCAATCGGTAGATACATGAATGGCTCGTATTTGCCAAGGCGAAAATAATAACTTCCATTTACACAACTCTCCAAACGGTTTATAGAGAATATCTTGTCGAGATATTCTCTGGAGAACACACTTATTCGCCTAAAGACTTAATTTCAAAAAGGAAAGGAAAACTATGAACTTACACCTACCCAAGAAACACAAAACAACAAAATTATATATCAATAAATGAGAAGTGGATAAACAGTTCTTTGTATTGTGAAGCATACTGTGGCCCTATGCTAGTCACGGTACTTGATTGTGGCCCAAGTTTCGTGATTAGCATATGCGTTTCCGGCTGATTGGTTTATCAACTCACTCAGTGCTCATGTTGTGTTTGAAAGATCCACAGAGGGAGGATGGCACAATCTATCCGAAATTTATTCTGACGGCTGAGGTGGTTCATTGGGATGGTTCGCCCCGGTGTTTGCAACTTAAAGACAAGAAAAGTTCTCAGTTAATAAGTAAGAACTGTATATTGAAACACAACGGTGTAACAATATATAAATATATATATATATATATATATATATATATATATATATATATATATATATATTTGGAAATAGTGTCGCTTTAGTTGGATTTGAGAGACAGATAATTGAAGTATCTTGCTGGTGCAGTCTTTCTATGTTATTCAATTTTTAGGAGAGTGAGGCTTTTGCTGGAGAGACTTTGGTTCTTTAAGCGACTTCTTTTCTTATTCTACTGTCTTTCGTATGAACATTGGATATCTTTTTTTCTCTAACCCTAAAAACATATTTCATCGGGGATTTTCCTTGGAACAAATATTTCTGATTGGCTAACCAATCACAGATTATTTCGTCTTCAACTAATTTTTGACTGGTCAATCAATCAAATGCGCTGATCTACGTTTGTTGGAAAAGTATCCCTTCCACGTATCAGATTTTAACTGGTCATTCAATCAAACCACAATATAGATGCTTGGTTAATTAAAGGTCGCAGCCCATGCCTTGTGGAGGAGTATCTCTTTTCACATTAACCAAAACAAAAATCAAAATCTGATTAATCTATCTAAAGATTTGACCTGTTAACCGCAACAGGTGGGTAAGAGTTACTCCAGGATGTCATGATTTAAAACAAACAAAACACCAAGCCTGCTTATTTTTTGTTTTAAGAATATGAAAGTTCGGTTAGTACTATACTCCCACTGACCTTTGAAATGGACTTTTGAATTTCTTTCTAAATCAAAAAGTCTGCTTTATATTTTTATAAAAAGAAAATTACATTTCCTAATTTCGAAAAGTGCATGTTCTTCATAAGTTTTTAGCATGAGTGAATACCTCATATTGTTATAATACTCCTTTAAAGAAGTATCTTTTGATTACAGAATCGTCTTAGCAAACATTCGCCTGAGTCTATGCAGGAATAAGAAATAGATAGGTAAATCATGATATTATGATAGTTCCTAACTTTTTAGTTGTGATAAAAGCTATCAATATACTATGACTGTAAGAAACTAGTTTAATATTCTTCATGAAATAATTGAAAGACACTCCAAATAATGAATAAAAAAATTTTGTTACCCCCCCTCCTACATAGAAGCAGTAGCTGAAGGCATAACAATCAAACTAAGAACCAATTGTAATTAGTTAAAAATAACATCATACGTTGAATGCATCTTTATTTAATAATGCATATTTACAAAACAAAAACCAATGCGAAGAAACTTAAAAAAAAACCCAGAGTGAACTAACTAAAAAATACCAAAAAAAAGGACCAGTGGAATAGCCAAATCGAATAATCAAGAAATCGGTTAACGATAGGCAATCACGATTAGCATGGCGAACTGTAAAAGAAGTGAGCGGAAGGAAAAGCACATCGAAAGGAAAATCAGAACTACTAGACCAGCAGTTCAGAAGTGGAAAGATCATTTCAAGAATCTACACGGAAACTTTCCTTAAATCACTGATAAATCTACTGAAGAAATAATCAATGGCCAACAAGACATTAAACTTGGACAGTTTACAGAGGAAAAACTTGACACAGTTCTGAAAAACTTGAAAGTAGAAAAGCTACAGGCCTCGACAAAATGCCTCCTGAAATATTGGAGACAAGGAAATTTGACGATAAACTTCTTTGATTATACAACGCAGTGTAAAAATAAACAATGAGTCCCTCATTAAACGGTGATACTGGTTTCCTTGATGTTGTGGCTGGAATCTTGTTAAGAGATATATTAACATCATATCCTTTTATAATCTGCCAAGATTACATACACCAACCTAAGACGAATCATTGCTGTATAACCTGAAGCAGGCAGCAAGAGGCATTGGCTTCTAAGTGAAGAAAGATAAAACAGGGTTCAGGTTTTTTTAAACACGATGCCACTTACACATCCGGAAATCTCTGAAATTAGTAGGCTAGTTCACATATTTTGGTAGCAATATCTCATCTACTTAAAGAGATTTCAACATACGTATAGGAAAGGTATGGATAGTTATTGACAGTTTATCGATCATAAGGAAACCTTAGCTCTCTAATGAAATAAAACAGGAAATTCTCCGAACTGTTGACGTATGGTTGCAACACCACGACATTGTGGAAACGCTTGGAGAAATAGCTTGATGTGAACTTAACAAAAATAATACGTTCCGCTTTAAACAAATCCTGGGAGCAGCATCGAATTAAACAGCATACTTAGCAAACATATTTAACATGGAGAGCTTAGAGTCAATAAAATGAACCCAAGAAGACGGATACCAAAAAAGGGTTTTCATCCAACCAATGGATATCCTACGTTTCCATTTAATTTTTCATCACTTATTTTACAAACGCTTTTAAAAATTTATAAAAGCATTTCTTTACAAAAACTTTTCTCCTGGAGATGGCCTTAGGTCGAAACTAGTTGAGAACAATAAAAAAGAATAAATAACTACAAAGACATATTCCTATTTGGGTAATCACGTTTGTTCATTTTTCTTTCTCTCTCCCTCACTCTCTTTGCACACACACACACACACACACACACACACACACACACACACACACACACACACACACACACACACACACACCTATCTATCTATCTATCTATCTTGCAAAGGCGAGCAGTGCATTTTACTGAGGTCATCAGACATCTAAAGAAGGGCACAAAGATCAGCGTGAATAGAGCCATCATCCTTGCCACCTTCCTTTATAGTTCAGAGCCATAGGTCACTTATCGGTACCACCTACGACTCCTCAAACGGTTCCATCAGCACTGTATCCACACCATCCTTGATATCTATTGGAGAGATTTCGTTACCAACATTGAAGTCTTTTAATCGGCAAGGATCACTAGCATCGAGGCCATGAAGTCCCAGCTACGTTGGGATGAACACGCCACCAGGATGGGAAACCAAGATCCTACTGAGTGGTGAGCTCTACCTGTCCATCGTGACAGAAAGGTATCAAAGAAGCAATTCAATCACAGCTTGAAAAAATCCTTTAGTGTTTGTGAAATCGTCCATCGCCGATGGTCAAACTAGTTAAGAACTATGACGACTGTCTTCTCAATAGCAACTATGTTATCTTCCACTTTGAAAATTACCGCAGGGCTACTCTTAAGGAAACAAGGCACAGCGGAAGGAACCACAACACTGTGCTATCAAGCCCTGTCACTGCATCGATCTTATTTGTCACGATCGTGCCTACAGTTAATGTGGACCGACCCCTTCTTAATCTTGGTTTCCCGAAGCTAAACCATAACACACACACACACACACACACACACACACACACACACACACACACACACACACACACACACACACACTTATATATATATAATCTGTCCGTCTTAATATAATTATACTTACAAATACCAACAGAATAATTTAAAAAAATAATAAACTAACAAAAAACAGCGTTGGATGGAGGACAGTACGAAATAGACTGTTAATGTAGAAAAACAAAAATACATCATTGAAACTTCCAAATATTTAAAGAGAACAACCGAAAAAAAAAGAAGTTTAAAAAATGCAATGGCACACCATAGGAACCCATATGCCAATAACATTATGTATTTTATGCAGCTTTTAACAACATATCCCGGCTATTAAAATTCAAGAAATGTTGGATACTAAAAAAACAAAACAAAACATGAAAAGACAACAAAAATAAGGCAAAACAACGTACCTCATGCAGTCCAAAACTAAACTGATGCAGGATATATAAAATAAAAATTCCCATTCACCCCCACCAAAAAAAACACACGCTTCTCTTCCCTTTGTCATACGTAAATTTCATTTTTGCGAAATAAAATTTTATTTTCCTAATTGTCTTTTTTTCTTATATATATATATATATCCTGGTCATTTCTGTAATTAAGCTCTCACCTTATTTGAGAGAGACAGAAAAAATATAATAATAAACAAAGACTTGAGGAATTCTGGCTACAAAGCTGTCACACCGGAAAATTAATGTCGATGCGCTAAATTCCGACTTAATTTGAACAAAGGGAAATTTATCGAAATCCATCTCTTTTCACCCAACCCTAGCAATGGGTGAAATATTACAGTTGACTGGGTTCTGTAGCCTTGGTAGGACAAAGGATATTTGAGGAAAACTAATTTAAACCAGGGGAGAGTTTTTCGGGACAATCTGTGGCACATTGATGTAACATTCTTCTTTTATCAGCTCATCCCAAAGATTGTGGCTGGTTTTACTCAAACCTTCAACACTATACCCAGATCAGCAGTGTAGGTTGTCCAATAGTTCACATTTTTACCAAACTGTTGGACAACTTTTTATAAAACTAGAAAATTTCACCCAGATTTCTGTATTAATTTCTGCGTAGGTGAGGCGCTTACAAAGGTGAGAGGTATGCGACAAAGCTAAAACTTGGGTGAAGCTTAGAACTTTTTGAATAAAACTCGTATATATATATATATATATATATATATATATATATATATATATATATATATTTATAAGAATATTCACTTAAGATAAGTTGTAGGTTTCGAAGAATTGTCCAACGGCCATCGTGTCAGAAGAATGCTATCAAAGAAATACAAAGACATCTTGATAAAAGCTCTCAACTCCAATAAAACCGACCTTAGACAGCCCAGCTTGTCAACATACGACATTGGCAGCAAAACATCACTACTCAACCCCATCCTCTGAGAACAGACACTAAAATCTCAACGAAACGTAAAATTTTTCACATCTTTATTTGTAGCCACTGTAGGAGGTGCCTATCTCGCATGGCCTCATCAGTTACGAGCGTTTTTGCACAAATCGATGATTATCGATATGAATCTTTGTTTGCGGCGCGAAAGCCATGTATATGTATATATATATATATATAATCAGTTATGACAATTCTAATACCAAAAGTGTTTTTAATCCTTAAAATATTCGCAGTATTCTGTACACGACAAAGCTCATCAATATCACAATATTCTAAACAATAAAATATCGAGATCTACATTTTCTTTTTTAAATGGAGGAATTATATTGTGAATTGAATTACCATGATCAGAAAATCCGGCGAGGACTTACGCATGACATACGGAAACACTGGACAGCGGTTTCGACCTTATTAAGTCTCATCAGTAGTGTATACCGTGATCTCGACCACAGATTGCCGAGCCGAAACTCTACAACTGAGCCATCGATCCATATCACACACAAGTAACGCCAAATTAACTAGTCATGACAATTGCACGGCCAATTAACCTGAATGTGTCTTGCAAGTTACATCTGTACTCTTTACAGAGGACACAGTCACCTCTAGGGCCACGTCTTCCCAAGGGGATTAGAAATACGCATTCGCGTAATTATTATGACCTCAAGGGCAAGGATTTAGATGTACATTTTCATTTTTAAGTGGAGTAACGATATTGTAAATTGAATTCACAGTATAATTCCTCTACTGATGAGACCTAATAAGGTCGAAACAGCTGTCCAGTGTTTCTGTATGTCGTGCGTAAGAGTTCGCCGGATTTTCAAGTCATGGTAATTCAATTCACCATAAAATATTAACTTGTCGATGCTGGTTCATCTGAGGTTCGGCAATGTGGAATTCAGTCATGAGTTTTTTTATTGGTTTTCTATTTCATAGTTGAAAATATTATATATACATGATATTTCGCAATTATTGAAACAAAGCTGCGGCCTCAGAAATCTTTTCTATTATTCCCTTTTGCTTTTCAGTTTATTATCCGGAAAAAGATAACATATTAATATATTTAACCAAACATAGGAAATTCTTGCCTTGGACGATGTGAAGATATATTACGAAACTAAGATTTGGACAGACTCTGACCAACAGACTCATGAAACCTGGTGACATTCTTTGATGTTCGGATTGTTATCGGGGGTCCAGACTGTGAAAAACCCATTGCCCAACAATCTTCATAAGTGTCAGTAGCTTGAAATTTCTTGACCAATTGGCAGATCATACATTTGGAAATGTGTTGAAATTGAACTTCCTTACTTGAATAATCAATTTAGTTTTCTAATATGTTTGCACATGAAAGATCTTCTGCTTCATCATCCAGGATTTCACTACACTTGATTTAATACATTTAAGTGTTTACTATTTCTAAGCATTAATCTTAAATGAGAAAGAAAATAAAATCGATAGGGAAGATCTATTAGGCCGTTGGTTTGTTTCAACAATTATGAAACTCACTCACTCACTCTCTCTCTCTCTCTCTCTCTCTCTGTATATATATATGTATACACGATGTTCATTTAAAACGTTCTAACCTTCACCCAAAAAGAACATAGTTGACCATTTTTGTTGGGGCAATACACTTACACCTCTTTTAAAACTAGAAAAAGTGATATATCTGTGTATGTGTACATATAAGCGTAGCATGTAGTTTCGAGCGTATCTGTATGCGTATATATAAGCATATGTGTATGCATGTATGAATATATGTGAGTATATATACATGCACGTGTGTGTACAATAGTTTAAAGGGTTAGTTAAACAAGTTTGAGAGGTTGAACATTGTAATTTATATAGATTTCTCGTTAGAAATGAAGGGTGTTATTTTAATGTCCATAAGAGATTGATATATTCAGTTATGGCACCGTCAGATGTCTGCAGACAAGGAACTCATCTTTTAATCTATTTTGGTATTCAGTGGTCCACACGCGAAAAACGATGCAATTCAAGGTTTTTCTTCGTGATGTTGACTCGTAGTTTATACTGTTTTGATCCAAACCATTTAAACTTTAATATCTTGCGTAATTTTGGGGGGGATCACGTTTCCCTCTCAGTCGTGTCTAGACTTGTATTCCTTTTGTACCAATTTGCTGCATTCATTTATGTGATTACCACATTATCTATGCTCGCTGCTGTAACAACAACAACAACAACAACAACAATAATAACAATAATAATAATAATAATTATAATGTGGAACATGAAAGTGACGGTGATACAAATTATAATTAGTGCTCTTTGTACAATCACCAAAGGATAGAGGGATAAGAGAACATGGAAATATGAGGACGAGTGGAAACCATTATTGAGATCGGCCAGAATACTGAGAAGAGTCCTGGAGACTTAAGGAAACTTGCTGTCACTCAAACTCCTGTGAGAAACTATCGTTTAACGCTGGTGGGAAAAACTTGAAAAGGTGTAAATTATAATTATATCGATTTCCTGGTAAAAATGTTGAAACATACCAAGGCTGTTATCCGCGAACTTCATCATATGTGAGCACTGTTGGAACATAACTTTTGCAGACAAGAACCTACGATATTAATCTACTTCAACTTTGTTACAGTGTGCAAAATCCTTTTTTAAACTTTTCCAGAAAATAAAAAAGAATTTTTTAAAGAAGTAAATTAAAGTGTACATGTTACATTCTACGGAAGCACATAGTTGTCATAAAGTACTTTACTCTGGATGAATCTATCGGCAATCCTCTTCGGATAGTAAGCTCTAATCCAAATGTTATTCATTTAATAGATGAATGAATAAATAACGTCTAATGTCACCAACCTTTTGACATATTTTACACAGTTTTTAACCATTGATAATTTTATGATCCTTCTTTCCACAGCTCAAATATTGGAAAATCTAAGAGTGAAAGTAATTGAGAATTAGAGGGAAGAGCAACAAACTGGATGTGAAATTGTCTTTTGTATTTTTGAGAATCACGTTTTTTTCCCATCGAGTGTGCATGACTTGCTAAATGACAAACCTCTATTTAAAAGTGTACATAATATGATTTATTTTTGGTGCTATTAAACTAAAGGAATTAGTTCGTGTCTTAAATTAGTATTTTGTTTCCTATTTACTTTCTTTATGTGATGGCCTAAATTGCTAAGATAACACATAGATTTTCCACTGGTCCTCCTAACACACACACACACACACACACACACACACACACACACACACACACACACACACACACACACACACACACACATATATACACACACATATATATATATACACACATATATATATATATGTGTGTGTGTGTGTGTGTGTGTGTGTGTGCGTGGGTGTGTGTGCATATATAAGCACATGGAAACGGG
The DNA here is from genome assembly GCA_963585895.1 of Sepioteuthis lessoniana. NCBI lineage: Eukaryota > Metazoa > Mollusca > Cephalopoda > Myopsida > Loliginidae > Sepioteuthis > Sepioteuthis lessoniana. The sequence continues at coordinate 67,688,032 of OY757940.1, read as the reverse complement.
CATATGAATATAGACAAAAAGGAACAATTATCTCTGTGAAAGCTAGCTATATGCGCATGCGCGTACATTCATATGTAATCGTACGCAAACGGACGATAAATTCAGAGTCTTGAATGCATACGTTCCGACATATGTGAAGATTTTTATAAACTCAAATGATATATACAGATAGATAGATAGATAGATAGAGAGAGAGAGAGAGAGAGAGAGAGAGAGAGAGAGAGAGAGAGAGAGAGAGAGAGGCGGGGTTGATGTCGGGCACACAGACATATGTGAAAAACACCAAAATGTCTGCTTTATTGATTTTTTAATCTTCAAAATATACAAAGACACGGATTCGCTATTCCTCAATGAAGGCTAGAGGTGTTTTGTGTACACATAAGCGTGCAATTCTGTATATATATATATATATATATATATATATATATATATATATAAGTTTCGGTGTGTCGCGGAGTGGGTTGAGGCACTGGGCGCAAAAGCGAGAGGATGGAAGGGGAAAGGGAAGAGAGAAGTGTAGGTGTCTTTGAATATAGCCCTATGACAACGTCATATATGTATTGAAATATTTAAGTGTTTGGAATTTATGTCCTCGGTGAATTGCTGGTGACAAGCGTTCTTGGAAAGTGAAGCAAATAAATCAACCAATCTAGACAGACATATGGATGTTAAGCGATCTTTTTCTCTTTATCTGTTCCTATTTAAGTCTCTATTCCTCACCATTTCTGTTTTTTTGTCTTCTCTTTCACTCTCACTCTTTCTCTCTGTTTGTTTCTCTGTCTAGTTTTGTCAATCTCTCTTTCGCTCTCTCTCTCTCTCTTTATATATAGATATATACACATACATACATATATACATATATATGTGTGTGTGTGTGTGTGTGTGTGTGTGTGTGTGTGTGTGCGTGTGTGTGTGTGTGTGTGTGTGTGCATGCATGCGTGTGTATGTGTAGAGTGTGACTTACTTGGAATAAACCATTCCTCTGATGTCTTCGCTAAGGTCTGAGATTATTGTCAACGATTTTCCAAGACTAACACATTTTCTAGTGATCTTTATATACATATATGCAGACGAATCTATCTATCTATCTATCTATCTATCTATCTATCTATCTATCTATCTATCTATCTATCTATCTATCTATCTTCAGCGAACACACACACACACACACACATAGAGTGGACACATACGCACACACACGAGTACACACATACATTCATGCATACACACATCGTGAATACAGATACACACACCCACATTCACATATGAACATTGTAAAAGTCGGAAATTAATAACTATAAATGTGTTTATGAATACACTTAAGATTACATCTCCGTATTTTTTGGCTTACCTATGGAAAGAAGAAAAAGAGGAGGGATAAGAAGCGAA
>OY757940.1:67679143-67681643 GCA_963585895.1 Sepioteuthis lessoniana | reverse complement strand
TACAAGATGAGAAACAGTCATTTGACATCATAGATTAGGAAGAACAAGAGGAAAAACTTCGCAGCAAAGAGAAAAATTTCGCCCGAATCAGATGGTGAAATCAAAGAACAACCAGTGGCTTTCTCTGTCCCCACAAGACATACTGATTCTGATGAAAACCAAACACCCTGTCCACAACATGATGTTTGGAGTGGTCACTAAGAATGATGACGTTATGTCTCCATTCATCTTCCCACATGCTATCAGACTCAACTGGGAAGCTTACGTCACATGCCGAGAGCAAGTAGTGCTAGTGCCGATGGAGAGATTAGCTGCCCAGAGACTCAAAATCTGGCAAACAGACATCTGCACCCAGCTACACGAGCAGAATAACCCAGTATTTTTTGTGAAAAAATTTCTGCGATCACATCACCCATGACGTCTGGCCGTCCTTACTCCTTAGATTACAACCCTCTTGATTATTATATGTTGGACGTAGTTAGTTAGGGACCAACAAAATTCCGTATAACACACACACACACACACACACACACACACATATATATAACCTGAAGGCAAAGATAATGGCAGAAATTATCAATTTAATAAGAGGCCGTTGGAAGGGATTGAAGAAGATTTCAAAATCATGTGGAGGCCGTGACTGAAGACTATGGTGATTTCTTTGAATACATTTAATCGATAGTATTTCAAGATATTTCAAAGTAATTTTGATAAATATATCTGATAAAGTGAGATGTCCGTGTTATTTTCTTTTTTACGCACTTTTGGCAACAATTTACCCATCACACACTATGTGTGTGTGTATATGTGTGTGTGTGTGTGTGTGGATTTGATTTGACTTTGTAGTGAATGATTTTAATTGTATGTTAGCATTCATAACTGAATTAAGAGAACCGACAAAAGAGAATAATAAATAAAATGTTGAATAATAATTTTTAGGTGTATAAATGCACAAAATACGGAGGGATTTGTCGTGTAATGGACGCAACGAAGCGAGTTCAAAACCTGGATAAGGCTGTTTGCATTTCACATATTCCACTAATTCCCTTGGGAAAGGTATGGATCTGATTATTTTCTCTCCTACTATCGACAAATAGTTTGGTATACTGGACTCGATAACCTTAATATAGCAACCGGTCAAGGAGAAAAAAAATTCTGAATTCAAACTGGCTGAACTCAGCTTAAAATTGACCTGTCATATCCTGCTTGTAACAGGAAGTTGGGTAAGTACATACATAAAAATACGAAACCCTCTGTATCACTAAGCAATCTTTTTCAGCATACATGGATATATATTTGCGTTTCGAGTATATGTGCGCGCACGTGTGTATGTGCGTGTGTAAGTGTGTGTGAATGTATGTATTTATGCTTATATAATACGTGAAGGGTACCTTACATGGTGTAATGGTTAGTGAGTGAGGTTACATAATTATTATTCATGAGGTCAATTCTCAATGAGTCCCACTTTTGATCTTGTAAGCTTAACTTATTAAAACTATGTGTATATCTATATTTGTATCGGTTCGTATTCATTATTGCTATATAATGCATGTTATACGTTCATATGCATTATTATGAACGTTGGTATGTGAATATATATATATATATTTACCGGGACATTGGCCCAGCGGTTAGAGTGTTCGCCAATGGCCCGGGAGACCTGGGTTCAATCCCAGGTCGAGTCATACCAAAGACTTTAAAAATGGTACTTGATACCACCTTGCTTAACACTCAGCATTATAAGGTACGGTTCAAGGGTAAAGTGGAGCAATCCTGGGAATGGAGTAGCGCCCTCCCCTACACCTTGGTGTAGTAGCTACCGAAAAGGGAGCCTTCGGGTCACCCTCGACTATGGTCGCTAACTTACTTTATATATATATGTGTGTGTGTGTGTGTGTGTGTGTGTGTATCTATATCTATATATGTATAACTCATAAACATATAGTTACTGCATAAACATAGGCTCAAACTTCCCCCACAACACACATTACACGTGTACATGTATAAAAATGTCTGTATGAATAGAGACAAATGATATTGAAGGATCATTACAGATGTGGAGGAAAAACACAGACTCAGATTAAGTAAAATGTAGATGGAGCCTGAAAACTATGTGTGTAGTTAAATAGGAATGTATGAGTTTGTGTGTGTCTGTTCGTATTTCTTGTTGAGTCATATGCACAGGAATAGAAACAGACGAAGGATCCTATTAAACAATACAATAAAAGAAAAAAAAAAGAAAAAAGAAAACAAGATGATTTTTAACCAGCTAGATGAGCCAAACATTACAAGTGGATTCGCATCTCACCGGGTGCCTCATACATACAGCCACTATTAAGCAAAGAAAAAAAAAGAAAGTTAAAAGAAAGAAACACAACTAAAAGAAAGAAAGAAAGAAAGACGAAGAGAAAAAGAGAAAGAGATAGAGAGAAAGTGAAAGAGAGAGAGAGAGGGGGAGACAGACAGACAGACAGAGTGAAAGAAATGAAAACGAATGAAA